>JAHBCN010003105.1:0-79868 GCA_019359885.1 Listronotus oregonensis
TACAGTCCAATTCCGACTATGTATGTACGTCTGCAAATGGAACGGAGACTACCGTCTCTACGCGACTTTTTAGCTCCGCGTGGAAATATGGCATTGAGTCAAAATTCCCTCGACAAAAAAAATCCTTCTCCTTCTTCTACAAACACCCAGATTAAAAAAATATGATGCCATTGGCCTGCAGCGAACCAGTAAATGGGGCAAACTCGCGAGACAATCATTCTGATTCAAAAATTTTAAATCTTTCAGATAACAAAAAAAAAACCCCCAAATCAGGTTCCACCTGTTGGGATTTCCCCTTAAAACCAAATTCGAAATAAAGGTAAACTTGATGGCAATTCATCTTTGACCATCCAGCCCAATCGACAATGTAAGGGCTATCTACGTGACTATGTCAGAAGGTAGAGGAAAAGTTAAAATATTTTTATACCTTCTTGTTTATCTTATGTAGGTTTAGGTTTAGGTTTAAAAGTGAGTGGACTTTTTATGCCCTCCATTTTGCCGCTCGGTCTTTGGGGCTCACCCTTTTTTTTTTTCCCCCAATAGGATCAGACATCTAATGAATCCGATATCAGGTTGGGAAAAGGGAGTTCTTACATCTCCTCTTACTCGTGTCCTCCCGGACACGAGCAAATTTTTTCCCGGTTTTTTCCTTTTTTGGGGAAAAGTATGACGAGCAGACGTTTGGGAACCCGCTGCCCTCCCCCCCCCGATCTAGTGAAGTGGGTAGCTACCAGGCCCTTTTTTACAGGAACCAGATGTTCATTCTGAGGCCATCTCCGGCCTTTCCCTATTTTAACGGCCCTATCCGCTTTCATTTTAAAAAGGGGGAAACCCCTTTTTTCCCAAAAAAGGGGTTTCCCTGTTCGCCTTCTGTTTGAATTCAGGGATCCCTTCCTAAGCACCTTTTTGTTCGGGATTTTTTCCCCCAAACAAACGGCGCCTGTTTTTTCCCCGGGGGCACCTTTCAAACATTCCCCCGTTTCGTGGGGGCCCTTGGTTTTTGTGACCTTGGGGGACATCTCTCGAAACATTTTTCCCTTGTCACATTTTCCTATGAAAGCGGTTCTGCCCCCTTTTTTTTTTGGAGCTAGGGAAAAAGCCCCCACGGCAGGCCCCCCTGCCGCAAAAAAAGCTAGATACTCTGAGAGGCCGCCCTGTATCTCAGGGCCCCCTTATCTCAGAGGCACCGTTGGAGACACCTGTTTAAGGCACATGATGTCATTCACTCATTAGCACGGTATGCTAACCCCTTTGGGGGTTAAGCCTTGTGCTCGTCTTGCTTCAATCCGTTCCATATGGGGGAAAACCCAAAATTCCCGATAACCAGCAACTCTAGCGCATGTTTAAAAAAGACCTACGGGGCCCCCAACCACGAGAACGATGTGCAAACACGAGTGGGTATCTTATGTATATTTGTCTTTTTCATGTTATTGTTATTGTCATATTTCGTTTCATTTAAGTTAATTAAAGCCTATATTCTCAAAGATTCCTTTTACTTTTACATACATGGAAAACGGCTAATAAATCTCAGGAGAAAAATATATGTTAAAAATTAGAAAACTGAATTAGGAGAAAAATTTAATTTTTAACAAAAAAAATAGCTTCATGTATAAAGTAAAACCTACGCGAAAAATAAGAAAATAAAAATAAGGGACCTTTACTCCAAAATAAAATATTTATTACCTTATGCAGCAAAACTTACCTGGCTTTATTTGTAACATCCACTTTAAAATTTAATTTTGTGCAATTTCATGCTTCTTATATGTTTTATTTTAAATTATACGCCGCATCATCAAAACAATTATTCTTTGTGCACAAATTTTCATAAAGAATGATGATGCGTTTTAACTTACCATTTGCATTGCTGGTGTGCTTTTTGGCAACACTGTAAATAGCACCCTAGAGAAGTATAGGTATATTCTTTCAGATTATTAATAACAAAAATATTGTTGAATGCATATTTTCTGGAGTAGAAGTTAAATCTTGGCTTTTGGTTTAAACCGCAAATTAACACTACATTATACAGGCGGCGCTTTAATACCTTTTTAGTTGGTAATATTACATTTTTTTCAAAAAAGAAGTAAATCGTTAAAAAAGGGACTGAATTTATTCATTGCCTTATACAGGATTTATACCAGCCTACTTTTTATCCAGTTTTTTCTTATTTATTTGAATACTGTCACGAAAAGTTACATTTTGATAGGTTTTTAATAGAAGCCATATTTTTTATGTAAAATCTCTTGATACAGAATTTTCTTCTTTTCGCGATAAAACTTTTTATCTCTTTTTGGACAGAAAACTTCCAGACAGTGATATTACCATAATCTAACACAGCCGTGCGTGCAGAATCACTTCGGACATTGGACCATTTATCTTTGTTTGAAACCAATGGCGTAGTTGCGCAGCAATTTAAAAACTTTTAAAAATTTTAGGTAAAGTCGCTACATTTCCCAAATAAGATCGGTAATGCAGCGTGGTAAGCAAAACTCGCAAAAAAAGTACCGCGATGAAGTAACCACGCTTCTATACCAAGGAAGTTTAAAGGTGTATGGAAGCCCAATGCTATGGCCCATTCGATCAAAATATGTCCAGCCCAGTATGAAAATAACTGTCAGAGTTGGCCCCGCCGATTCTGCGCAATAACAAAATTCCACGAAATAATTTAATGTGTTTCCTACTTACACACTGATAAATCAGTGTGTAGTTAGGCAACACATTATACTTTTATAAGAGCCGTAGTACCGTTTTTGGTCTTAGGTTGTCTAAGGTTTTTGGTGCAAGGGCGCGCGCGGCGCGTATGAAACTATATCCGCGCTGTACCGTCAACCGTCGGCGTTGGCGACGTCGTCTCATCATTCGTCATTTCGTTGTGGTTTGTGCCCTTTGCGCCGTATTAGTTTCGATTGTTTTGCTTTGTGTGAGTACCTATATTTTGTGGTTGCAGAAGTTTTTGGATTGATAAAAACCTTCTTATTTTAGTGATTAGTGTTTATTAAATTGTGACTATAATTTTGTGTTTATTGTTTGTTACTTATATTATCGTAACAAAATGATTAGAGGTTGTATGGTTTTGTCTTGCAAATCCAAGGGTAACATACCCGGCATTTTTTACTTTAGGTAAGTATTTCTTATATTTAAATTAGGTGCTTCTTATGAGATGTAACGTTAGGTAACCGAAAAAATTATAATATATCAATTATGAATAATAGAAAATGAAAATTTCATAGGAAATAGCAGTGAGAAAAGTAAGGCAATCTTAACAATCTTTTAGATGATTTCCACAATGTTTGTGTATTTCTGTGGATTATTTAAAAAAAAATAAGGTTTACATTTAGGTACTTTTATTTCATTTAATAATTTAGTACATTCTTTTAAAGGATCAAAATTATTAATTACTGGGCCGACCGGGCAAATTTTAATATTTACAGGTCCCTCTAATTGAATGAAAGAAAGTACAATTTTATGTTAAAGTTCCTTTTTGCTTTTTCTGTATTTGTTTAAAAAAAAATTAGATTTTTGGTTTCTTAAACTTACATTATCAACTTTTTAAGCTCGACATACTGTAGACACATAATATTTAACGGATACTGTTACAATGGATACCTAGGTACCAAGGGTTACTAAACATTTTTAACCATTGTTATTTTGTCTCATGAATGTTTGTTATTAGTGAAAAGTATATGTCTAAAAAGCAGTTATAAAAATTTTCACTTTTTAATGTACAACCAGAATTTTAGGATTAGATTAAACTCATTTACACTATCTTGCCCTTCTTTTATCACAAAATTGGTGATAAGTACATGAAACTATCATACAATGTTTGAAATTTATTTTAAAAAATCGTGTTTTTATTTATTTACAAAGATTTTTGGTAAAAATACAAAACTCACAAAAATATCAAACATTTAAATAGAAGGCTTCTTTCCATATTATATCAGATGATATAAAATCCAATATTACACAATAATTTTAAATATTCTATGGTAGTATCGTTTAATAACGACCAATTTTGTGCAAAAAATAAAAAGAACAGTGAATGCTTGAATTTCACATTTGATGATGTCAACTTTATAGATAGTAACAAAGAATTATGGAACTCTGGCTCTAACCTACTATTCATTGCGCAAACTCCGCGGGGCCAATCCCCCTATTCCCGCTGCCCTGCACGCCTGGACAATTTTGTTCTACCATATTGGACTTCCATACCTTTAAACTTTCTTGTTCTATACTAAGGTCGGTGGAACTATTTCCGTAGGTACCCTAAAACACGCGTAAAATTGGCACTTTTAAGCAAACACCATTGGTTAAACCTTGCGGATTTTAGTGTTTAGTTTTTTTGATGTTTTAGTTCAGAAACTTTGGTCCGGAAATATACGAAAAAACACTCTTTCTCTCCGTTCTTCTTTAAAATTTTTGGTGGCTTTCTGATACCTTCATCTTTTTTTAAATCAGCCCTTAGTTTTAAGATAAGGGAAGAAAAATATAAAAAAGAACACAAAAGAAATTAGTTTAAATAATTTATAGAATCGATTGATACTTAATGAAAGTCGATCTTAATCACTACTTGACGAAAAAAAATACTGTTGACTTTCACTAATTTAATCAAATACTATATACATAAATTATGCAGAGTTTTTGCGCTACACTGTATCCCCAATCTCGGATAAATATCTTTTATATTCGTCTCTTCTATGCCATCCGCGCCGAACTCGCTCATCTTTCTCTAACAAAAATTGATTGGTGAACGGGCCGGGACTAGTACCAGGACGTATCATTATTTTTTCTACTTAAGTTTAATTCGTGATTTTAGCCCAACCATTTTTTTTATGATATTGTTAACAGTACAGGGTGAACTACTGGCAACCTGTAGGGATGTTAAAGTAGTTCACTCGCAACAGTCGTATAAAAAAGTAAAGTCCGGACCGTCCACAAGTCAAATCGGGATTGAGATGAACATCTTTTATCTTTGCCTCTTCCATGCCATTCGCGCCGAACTCGCTATCTCTCTCTAACAAAAATTGATTGTAAAACGGGCCGGGACTAGTGCCAGTACGGATCATTATATTTTTTCTATATTAGTCCATAGACCACAAATTTAGCGCTTTTCCAAATAAGATTGAATACTCTTTATCAAAAGTTAGAGCTTCTCAGTGCTTAAAAATATTATTTTTGTAAGAGACTGTACACACAACACATGAGGTCTGTTTGTTACTCAGTTATATTTTACACTATTTTACATTTTTTGGACCCACCTAGTTATAAAATGCACCTTCCATAAGGGCGATTACGTAAAAAAAGAATAAAATAGTGTACAGGGTGGGCATTTTATTCGGGTCCTATACATTTTCTCAGAAACTGCAGACTTTTGAGAAAAAAAGTTCCGACAAAAGTTTCTTGGAATAATTTATGATTTTAATTAATTCCACTTTTACATATACAGGGTGTTCATTGTGTTGGTGACCGGTGTTCACTTCCTTATTTTAAATGGGACACCCTATATATTATTATATATTTAGATAGCGCCTCCAAAGACAAGTTCAACGATATATAACAGTATGGGTCTATGTCGCGACGTTTCGGGTTTATTGGAGTTTTATTTTAATTTTTGACCTATTTTTAAATTAATACAAATACGGTATTTTTTTTTCTTTTAAATTTGTTTACGTAAAGAGAATTACAAAAGCCTATTTTATCTATATTAGCTGGCAATTTTTTTTAATTTTAAAATTGTTACAGTGTTGCCATGTTTTGTCTATCGTAAAATTTCTTGAGTTTTTTAAATGCAAGCCCCTGTATATAATACCAAATCTATATAAAGAATTAAAAGACCTTTTCAACGATGTATAACAACATGGGTCTGCGAGTCACCGTTTCGAACTTATGGATGATTGTCTTCAGGAAAAATATTACTTTCTTTTTTCAACCAAACACTACATCCTGTATACCTAATATTAGGAATCAATACAATAAATTTGGTTTAAGATGAGCTAACCAAATATACTATATTAATTTATAATTTAAAGTATACAAGGTGTAGTGTCGTTGGAAAAAGAAAAATATTATTTCTCCTGAAGACAATCATCCATAAGTTCGAAACGGTGACTCGCAGACCCATGTTGTTATACATCGTTAAAAAGGTCTTTTAATTCTTTATAGAAAAATTTTACGATAGACAAAACATGGCAACAATGTAACATTTTTAACATTAAAAAAAATTTGCCAGCCAATATAGATAAAATAGGCTTTTGTAATTCTCTTTACGTAAACAAATTTTAAAAGAAGGAATATTTACCGTATTTGTATTAATTTAAAAATAGGTCAAAAATTAAAGAAAAACTTTAATAAATAGGAAACGTCGCGACACAACCCATACTGTTTATATCGTTGAACTCGTCTTTGGAGGCGCTAACTAAATATATGATAATATATAGGGTGTCCCATTTAAAATAAGGAAGTAAACACCGGTGACCAACACAATGAACACCCTGTATATGTGAAAGTGAAATTAAATTAAAAGCATAAATTATTCCAAGAAACTTTTGTCCGAACTTTTTTTCTCAAAAGTCTGCAGTTTCTGAGAAAATGTATAGGACCCTAATAAAATTCCCACCCTGTACACTATTTCTTAATAGTAAACAGACCACGTAAACTTTCAAAAATCAATATAATAATTAATAAAACGGTTAAAAAATTTAGGTTTTTTTAAATTTTTTAATGCATCGATTTAAATTGCATTAGTTTTTTAAAAATATCGTTACAACCGTTTTCGAGATATTCCGAAATGAATTTTAATTATGCACAATTTGATTGTTAATATCTTGTTTTACAGACGATAAAAAAATTGTTTTTTTTTCAGTTAGATAAAAGAGGCTTTTATTAACCCTTTATTTCAAATTTATTTAATTGTTAAGAAAACCTGTTGTACGAGTGAACTATCATAAAGAACAAAGATTACTATACTTTTTAATATTAATGTAAATTTTAAATTTAAAATAAAAATATTGTCGTGTTTTTTAAATAATAAACAATAATAAAAACAGAAAATATCGTTTCTCTTGTTTGCCGCTACTGGTTGTCTCCACTTTATTCTTTATTGCCAAAGTTTGAACATTTTTTCCACAAGGGCTGCAACAAAAATGCCTGTTTGTGTTTGCCATCTGCACGCAGATATTCGTATCCCTTGACACTTTCCCCCTTTTTCTAATAAAAGTGTTTCTGCGATACCGCGCGTGAGGTGTTTACTTATCAAATTCTTGGGGGGAACATACCCGCAACTTAAATCCTTTTCAACGTAGTCAACTCGAAGGATATGAAACGAAAAATGGAAATAAGTGCTTTTTGTGTACAGCTGTAAAAAATGCGAAAAGAAACAGCATCCTTCAAAAGGTTCGCATCATATGGGAATTTTCTTTATTATTAAATTAAAATTAAATATTAGTTTGTGCTATAAATTCAATAAATAAATCGGTATCGTAATGCATTGCATATGATTTAGGTTTTCACAGCAGTTACTTCCACCAAACTGTAACTCTTATATTGGTATCGACAACACTTGTTTTCAACAAGTTTACTATTTAAAACAATAAATTAATAGTGTCTATTTGTAAAAGTGAAAAAGTTATTTTGACTTAGCATCGTTCATGTTAAAGTTTAAGTCTTAATTTTAATATCCCCAAAAAAAAACGAAGTGAGGAAGGCAAAAATTCTTATAAAAATACTATTAAAGCGCAAGTATTTTGCTAACAAATACGTTAATATGTTGTCCAGTAACAGAAGGCCTGAAAGTACCCAAAGCTGTAAATAAATGTGTAAAGTTTTCATTTGTGGTGCAATTCTTAGGTCTTCGCGAATGCTTTAGAGTGAGAAAAAGTTTATCACGATTTCGACGTGGGAACCCGATGAAAATAGCCCCCCAAAGTCCCAAAAATAAGTTTCCCGCAAATATCTGCCAAAATATGGAAATTAAAGAATTTTGTTCAGAAAAAAATGATGATCACCTCGAAATCTATAAAAATGGTCCTTACTGGGATTATAAACATCTGCTAAGGTCTCATTATAAAAAAGAAATGTTAATAACAAACCATTTTTTCAAAAAATATCAATAAATTAAAAAGATACTCCCAAAAGATTGTAAGAAAAACTTTGACCCCTTTTTAATATTCTAGAAACATCAGAATGGACTCATGACTTGAGTGATAGATACGGGTTTTCCCATTCTGATGAACTTTGAATGATTAAAAAATGTACATTATTGCTCGAGTAATGGAACAATTCGTCCGCCCGCTTATAAGTGAATCCATAAAGATAGCGGCATTCTAGCGGTAGAGCGGCAGCTGAAATAAGGAGACTTTTTGGTCCCGTTATCTCGAAAACTATCGATTTTTCGAAAAAAATTATAAGGACCATTTTTGTAGACTACAGGACGATCTTCAATTTTTTCCAATTAATAATTATTTAATTCGCATATTTTGGCAGATATTAGCGGGAAACCCATTTTTCGGGCCTTAACGGGCCATTTTCAGCCCTTTCCCACCTATTAATGTTGGTAAACTTTTTTTCGCTCGAAAGCTTCCTTAAAGACCTAAAAATTGCGTCATAAGGAAAAACTGTACAGATTTATTTACAGCGTTAAATAAAGTAATTTTTTAAAATTTTTATTTGCCAAAAAAAAATGGAAAAATTAATTTCGTCTAGGTGGCTTAGACTTTGTATATTGATATAAAATTTCATTAGAAACACCTTTTTTTGAGTTTTTTTTATTTCTCCAAATAATGTCATTTTTGACACCTTTATTTAAATAATCTCAATTTTGACAGATTACAGGTGTTATTTTAGCGAGCGAGTCACCATGGCTTTTTATTAAATGTGGAAAGCAAACTCGTGCCAAACCTAAATTTTATTTAAATTTAATATTAAAAAAGTTTCCCATATGATGCGGACTTTTTGAAAGACGCCGTAGCTGTAAATTTTGCTGGTAGTTATAAAAAAAGGTTAATTACACGTTTTCCTCATGTTAATGTTACCAAAGGGACACATAGGTACCAAAATATAAAGAACTAAGTAAAATAGAATAACAATTATAGACGGATAGAAGGGCTTAACTTTAAACGCCGAACTCAGACTTTAATTTCTAAATGTATACTTTAATCTCCAAATTCCGACTTTAAACTCCAAATTCCGACTTTAATCTCTAAATTAAGGCTTTAAACTTCGGATTTAGACTTAAAACTTTAAATTCAGACTTTAATCTCTAAATTAAGGCGTTAAACTCCTAATTCAGAATTAAAACTCTTAAATTTAGACTTTAATCTTTATATTTAGACTTTAATCTTTAAATTAAGACTTTAAACGCCGAATTCAGACTTAAAACACTAAATTCAGACTTTAATCTCTAAATTAAGGCTTTTAACTCCGAATTCAGACTTAAATCTTTAAATTCAGACTTTGATCTCAAAATTAAGGCTTTAAACTCCGAATTCAGACTTAAAATTTTATAATTAGACTTTTATCTTTAAATTAAGGCTTTAAACTCCGAATTCATACCTAAAACTCTAAATTCAGACTTTAATCTCTAAATTAAGGCTTTAAACTCCGAAATCAGACTTAAAATTGTAAATTTAGACTTTAATCTCTAAACTAAGGCTTTAAACGAATTCAGACTTTAAACTCTAAATTTAGACTTTCGTGGTAATGTCAAGACAATGACAGTCTAAATTTAGAGTTTAGGGTCTGAATTCAGGCATTAAAGTTTAAATTTAGTGATTAAAGTCGGAATTCAGAGTTTAAAGTCTGAGTTAAAAAAAAATCATAGCGTGGCCCTTTAAGGCTTTCGTATAAATCAATCATATCGTGTAGAGATCCTTGGGCGGGACAGAAATTTCACGGAAGTAGCAAATAATGGCTTTTCTATTATTTTTAATAATATATCCTTTTGACATTTATTTAAAGCTCCAAGAGTTATAATGACGGGGCTAAGCAAATTATTATTAATCGTTTAAAATTCTTATTTTCTAAATTGGCATAACTATTACACCAGCAGTTCACACAATAGTATTTTAATTAAATAATTTGCACTGTCACTGTCAAATATTATGTTTTATTCTGGTTAAGTAATACGCGGTCAACAATTATTTCAGTTGGGTCCTGCATCTAAAAAAAGGTACCCACAGAACTCTGGATTAACCCAAAAAGACTTGGAAAGACAAAGTTAATAATGTTCCGTGACACTCCGTATAAAAACACGCATCCTGGTTTTACACCTTTTTATTGCAAATCAGGTTCACAAACGTTTCTATGGTAACAAAAATTCAACGTAACGTTATTGTGACAACTGTTTAACCTTTAACTATCTGTCAACTTCTTATCTCTTTGAAATGCAAAACTAAACTGGCCCGTGCGGACTTTCCTCGCGCTTTTTATAGTAAAGTGGAAAAGAATGGAAAAGTCTGGAAAAGTCTAGAATTAGCTGGAAGAATTATTTTACTACAGGATGTAAGAAAAGTGTAAAATGAATGTCTCCAGCGCCCTCAGGATAATCCTCAATGACCGTGGAAAAAGGGAAAAACTAAGGTAACCTATTTTTAATAAATTATTAACCTAAATAAAATAATTCTAACCTTTTACATTTCTATTAACTAAAAACTAACTAAAGTCCGTAACAATAATTTAAGAATCAGCCCGTTATTGTTTATAGACTCTCCGTAAACGCCTGTCCAATTTAATACCGTGTATCTTGGCAACTAAAAGACCGATTGACATTTTCCACATACTAAAGGAAGCGTCTTTCCGAATATTCTTAAATTATATTTTCGGCAAATTTTTTCATCGAAAATTCATTGCGATACTGAATTGTTTATAATCAATAAAATTCTTCATACCTTTAAAAAATTCCTCAGGTCACCTAAATGAAAAAAAAGTTTCAAAGATTGATTTGGTTATAAGTTATAAGCAAATTAAGTAGAAAAAAAAATCGTTTTTTTCACACTTGTTTGTTGAAAAAATATTCCGGGCCTTTTTAACAGTAAGCACATCTCAATTTTTGTGATATACATTTTTCTGAAGGGTTTTAGTTAAAAAATTCCAGCCAACCCGTACATCCAACAACTATTGGTATTTACTACAACCTGTCCTTGTAGTAAATTAATCAATTAGTATAAAAGACACAACTGATACATAATTCTATAAATAAGTTTTGACTTTGTGACAGCACATTATGTTACTCTTCAAAAATTACAAGGCTTTCATGATTTACGAGTCATAATAAATAAAATAAAACTACACCAAATTTTATACCGTCAAAATAAACAAGGGTGTCATTGATATGTTCGGATTTACTGCTGCATTTTCTTTTGCCGATTTTAGTGCTCTTACCAGGGCCGCCGCCAAAAAAAAATGTAGAGGGGGTCAAAAAGTTTAAGTCAGTTTACTAGTCTAAAACTAATTGAATTAAAAACACATATAAGAATACCACAACTTTAATTTCTAAATAATATAATCATACTCATTTAAATTTCTAGGTGATATTGTAAAATTGGCGGATTTAGACGGGAATTGTTTTATTTTAAGTAGTTTTTAAAAATCTAGGGGTGGTCGACGGACCTCCCCTGAACCCTCCTGCCGGTGGCCTTGGCTCTTAGCACCCAACGCGGCAATTTTTGCATTCATATACAGGCATTATCAGTCCTTATGCAGCTCTAACCAGGACCAGTGCTACGACTCGTAGGTTTCAAAGGGTACGGTTCCTGTATAAGTTGCATTTCTGGTTGAACCGAATTTTTTTTTGGCAAGCATATACAATATTAGAAGTTTTTGTTATATTTAAAAAAATCTAAAGGTATGTTTCCTTCCACGCGGCCGACGCACTACATTAGCCGCAAAGCACTCCTACTCATGTTTTTAAATGTGCCTGGTTTGTTCCGAGCGGCCGTCGTATGCGTCCGCTGTCAACGACTGCGATTGATGTGACTGGACTGCTGAAGAAGCAGTGTAGTCGCTGTCGTGTCTGCGTTTGATATTTTGTTTGTGTTGTTTTGTGTGGAATGTCCGGTGTTTTTTTTTTAATTGTTAAAAATTTAAACTTTATTTTTTAAATGATGTCCTGGATTTTTTTATTACGTATTTTAAAAGCTTTTAAGATCCTAAATCCAATGATGTTTCGCACTTATTCAAAAAAATCAGTTTAATGTTTTCCCAAGATCCTGCCAAAAATATATTGTCTGACTCTCTCCAACATATGGTTTCTTATGAAAATTGCCAGTAATATAAATTTTTCGAATAAGTGCAATACATTATTGGTTTTCGGAACTTAATAGCTCCAAAAATACATAATAAAAAATCCAGGGCCGTATTTAAAAAAAACAGTTGATGATGGCAGCTCAAAGACGAAACGTCGGTGTATAAATGTAATAACACTATCTTGTAGAACAGAAAAAGTAGCAATGGAAATGTAAAAGTTATTTTGTTACATCCATTCAAATAAAGACATAAAAAAATAAAAACGAAATCGCGAATAATCGGTTTTTTCCAAAAGTAAGTATTCGAAAATTTTAGTTATAAGGTAGCATTTTGATTAGCATCATATTGCTCAACTTTGCCTTTTTTTAACCGACCTCGTATCTCTTCAAGTTTCCGAGATCCTAATGATAAGACTTGAATTTGGTACACCCTATACAGATTTACCTTAATACAATGGCTAATTTTTCCTCTGGGGTTATTGGATATTCAACTCTGTTGTCTGGCTCGGACTTTATATCGTCTTTTATCAAGTCAAGAATAAAACTAAACTGTGCTTTATTCAGTCTAAAATATTTTCTAAATTTTACTTCATCCTGTTGCACATGTCGATTTATTAATGTAGTATAACAACCCTCATCGCGTCTTTGCTGAAATATTGGATTTATAGGGGCATTGCTATGTTTCAGGTTGGCTAATTGTAATGGTATTTCGTCATCCTCTTTTTCTTCTAATAATAAATATATTGCCAGATCATCCATCACGACTCTTACCAAAGATTATTCCCTTTACACTAATAATTTTGCTATCGCGAGTTTGAGCCGCGGTCCTAAGAAACCACCTGATTAAACGGCGGCCGCATGCGTTAGTTGCATTGCGTTAGTCGCATGCGACGGCCGCGTGGAAGGAACCACACCTTAAAGTGCGTATTTTTTCCGTAGAATCTAGAAAAACAGTTTCTAGCCTTTATTACTAACTCTTTAAACATACGAGTATTGATAAAAGTGAAACACAATTTTAATATTAACAAAACAATGGGCCCTTGCATAAAATTTATTTTTATCGAAAAACACATTAAATCTCTTCCACTGCCTATTAGAGAATCATTTCCTAAATGTAATTTTTCAGGAAAAATAATAATTACGGTGTAATAACGATGTAAAGTTTACATCTGCCCTTTAAATTTAATGAATAATAACCAAAAAAAAATGCAAAAAACAGGTTAAAATCTGTTTATTATAAAAGGAACAGATTATAGTTTTTTACAAAAAGACATTTATCATTTGATTGATGTTTTTTATCTTTGGACAGTCCATGAAGGCTGATGCCTAAGTACTAACCTACCGTTAGTGTCTTAAGTTTGGTGTGAGGGAGTTTGTTCACACGGGACTTAAATATTCGGATACTGGGAGAAGAAGGAAAAACTTCCGCAGGTAGCAGGTTCCAAGTCTGAATACTCTAGGGATAAAGCAAGGAACAAAATGAAAAGTTCGGGCCCTCTCTAGTTGAACTGTAAATGGATGCACAAAAGTTGCACCACGTGTTGCTTTGTTGGGTGCTGCCAGAGGAGAAATTAAACTGTCCAACCCCTCTAAGCAGAAGCCGTGAAAATACCTATAGAAGAGCGACAGATCCCCTAAAGCTCGACGGTGGGCAAGAGAAGAAAGCTTTTCTATAAGCATGGGATCGGCTCTTCTTTGAATGGAGTCCAGAATGCTAAGTGTTGTAAGAGAGACCATTCCCCAAAAATGACAACAATATTCTAAAGAGGGTCTGATTTGGAATACATACAGTGTATATAGAATGGAAGAACAGAAATACTTTCTGGCTCGAAAGAGGAATCCAAGTTTTTTTGAAGCTGTCGAGGCTATGGATGTAATGTGTTTGTGCCAGTTGAGGTTATTTTGAGAAGTAATGCCGACAAGATTAAACGACTCTTTGTTCTGCAGAACTTGGCCGCTCATATGTAACGGGTGAGCATTGGCAGACTTTTTTCGCGACAGCGAACATGACTGTGTTTTCTAGACATTAAACTAAACAAGATTTTTGGCGCCCCAATCCAAGATAAGTTTAAGGTCTTGTGAGAGAGATATCCACATTGACCTACGCTTGGTTTCCCAATCAGGCTTATTGACTGGCTTGAGAAATTGAATGTTTGAGTGGAGGGCACTATCGTCAGCAAAACTATGAATGGGATTGATTGTGGTAGTGAGAAGATCGTTAATGTGTGACCATCTACAGTAACTGACATACAGGGTTTTCCCGTATAATTGCGCACCCCTTTAAAATCTTTATTTTTATAGATAGAAAAAATTAGTTTATATGAAAGTTGCAGGATTTTTCATGAAGATTTTCATGGTGTAAGATAGAAAAACAAATGATGATCGGAAAATTAACAAATCACTATCAACTTCGTTATTTTAAATGGAACACCCTGTATATGATTAAAAATTCAAATTCTGCTAATCTTCCTCTTTTCAAATATATATATATATATATATATATATATATATATATATATATATATATATATATATATATATATATATATATATATATATATATATATATATATATATATATATATATATATATATATATATATATAAACTTAAATTACTATTTCCTATTTATGCATAAAAGATGATAATAAGGATTTAATTTTTAAGGTAGTTTAAGTAGAGATCGAACGCTGTAAGAACAACACCGATACGTCACGGTCTCATATGGCAAACCCGTATAAAACCGTGACGTATCGGTGTTGTTCTAACAGCGTTCGATCTCTAGTACTTTTTACAAACTCGCATTCAGAGCACAGTATTCGTGCTGACGTCAAAAGGTCATCTAAATTTTAAAACGAAACGTTTTGTCGCGCCGCTGTTTTATACAAAATGTGAATTACAGAACAGATACACTTTTCGCTGTGAGTGAATGCTTGATACAAGAAACATAAATCTTATGTATCCGTTTTGTATTTGCAAGTTTAGATATAAGATTTTGGATAAATATACATCGTTAATTTGTGATATATGGGAGAGTGACAGATTTATTGCAGTTTAGATATTTAATGTATGGCTTTAAACAAATAAATATGTGAATAGGAGTATACATACAATCATCATTAGTAGATATTTACTAAGGAGCTCTTAAAATTAAGGGCAACTATTAGATTTTTATTGCAACTTTACTAAGAGTACTTAGAAAGGCGACAACGTTGCATCTTCCTCCTTTTTGGTTATTGTCCTTTACAATGCGAATAAGCAGAAAATATTAATATTAGATCTCTCCTTTTCTAGCTTGTTTGTGACAAGATGATAGTAGTAATCTTACATACATTTTTATAAATATTGAATCTTCAATATTTTTCTCAAAAACTGTCATGGCAAGGCATTATGTAATTTTTTTTAAACCTTCTTTTTTTACTTCGTGATTTTTTATTGTAAAATTGGAAACAAAATGCAAAACTAAAAATTACGGGTGCCTAACTTTACGGCGCCATAGAAAGGAAACAATTATTGTCAATAATTATAAGATAAAAATACATAATTGAAAACCACAAAAAAAACTTTCATTTATGTGAGCGAATTTTAATATTTCTATTTTACAAGTAAATATTCAAAATTTAAAGGCTAATACAAGCCTGTCATCTCGTCAAAATGTTTCCTTTCAAAAATAACAGAGCAATGTCCAAAAGTAAGTAATTAAAATTTACAGTTCCTAATATCTTGTCGGAAATATAATATAGCTTTTATAACATCAAAATCCAAGACATTATCGTTAAAAAAATCCGTTTTTACATATATTTTAACTAAATTATTAATTTGAAATTATGAACGAAAAATCAACAAACTTAATATTTGTCACATGTCAACGTCAAATTACTTAAGAAATCTTTAAGTCCAAAACATCGAAAAACTTAAAATTAAGGGATCTTTAAAGAGGAATTTCAGCTGGTACAAAAAAACATTTAAACTTAAGGTACTTGTCCACTTTAGAATTTTTAAAAAATCGTTTTTTTTCCATTTTTCACATTTTTGGATCTTTAATAATTATATCCTAAAATATTTTAAAGAAATTGGAATCCTAATACTGTAAAACAAGTGAAAAAGTGCGCATGCTCTTAGCTGTACGCAGTTGCTCATGCAGCTGCTAGGCAACTTTAAACGCGTTTTTTTCGAAATGACTTTTTTTTTAACTGCGGACAGTTAATCTCCAGAACTACTAAACCGATGTTAAAAAACCTTGTCGCGTTTTGTTGATTGAGAGCCAATTTACCACAATTTGACAAAAAAAAATCGATTTTTAACGGGGCCAAAATAGTGGAAACATCCGCTGATTTTTAATTTTTTTTAAAACGTCCGTCATTTTTTTTTTTTTTTTTTGATTTTTGATTGGCTTGTAAGAGACCTTCCTTTTTAAGAAACCATTAGTTTTTTTTCTTTGTTTTAGACTTGTCGATCCGAATATTATCTGTCCGTAGTTGGACAAATTTCTTTCAGCGGCTCCATTTTGACGGTCCGTGGATGTTTTTTAAAAAATGAAAATTACTTAAGAAACACTTAAGTAACGGGAAAAGTGTTGGGCAACTGGCCATTAAACACTAAGCTACCTGTAGTCACATAAGAGTACTTTATAACTAATAAAGATTCAGAATTCAGAACGTAATTCCTACAAATTTAAATGAATAGAATGTGCGAGGCACTTTGCAAATTAAAGCACCAGCATAGTCAATTAGTTTAAATACAGAAAATATGATTTAAAATTATTTATTTATTTAATAAAAAAATAAATTACTTTCATAAAGAGTCATCCAATGACGATAGAACAGAGCCATATTTGTGGCTTTCCTTGTATTAAAAACAAAAAGTATGAAATATAAAACTTGTAAAAAATTATTTGAAATGGAGTAAAAGTGATAAAAAAATTGATAGATAATGCAAATCCCGTGACTTCTTTCTGAATTTTAAACATTGTGTAAATCGCGAAATTCATTCGGCCAATCGCATCGATAATTTACAGCATTGAATCCGTTCTAAGGGTCTCGAGAGTTATTTGGTCCGTTAATTTACTTTCTTTTCAATGGTAAATCGTAGATATTAAATAATAAATACTGGAATTGTCAAACCTTATTCTGCAGTTTTATTCAAATATTCATGTCAAGGGAAATCAGGAGCAAAATTTAATTTTAAAAACCTTATTAACATCTTCTTTTTTCCTACTTTGGAAAAATGTCGCTAAAACGTGTCCTGGCATAATTGAAAATCAACAAGTCTGAGTAAACTGTTCCAGACGTTATGAAATAAAATTAATTTAAAGCACATTTTGGCCAATCTTTGGCAATAGATTCATTTTTTTTTACGATTATAACCCAAGTTTAAAATTAATGTTAGTAAGTAATCCGTTAAAAAAAAGAGTTTCTCAGATTTTTAATATCTGTTTTATTTTTTAGGATATCATCTTTTTCATTTTTTTAATTGTCTGTGCTGTATTTAACGGTTTATAGTGATGAGCGAGACCGGTCTTGGTCTTGCGGTCTTGGTCTTGGTGTCTTGGTCTTGGTCTTGCAGCAAGACCAAGACCGAGACCAAGACCAAGACCGCCTTTTCGCTTGCAAGACCAAGACCAAGACCGGGGTATGCAAGACCAAGACCAAGACCGGGGAGTGCAAGACTACGCAAGACCAAGACCGACCTGCAAGACTCTTGCACTTCTGCAACTTTTTTAAAATATTATAATATTTAATTTTTATATTCAATATACAAAGGTATTTTATACAGAAATGACAAAAAATGTGGCGAGAACTGCCAAAAAAGACGATTATTTAATGAAAAACAGGTTTCTTTAATAAAATAATAATTAAATGGATCACTTTGTTATTTTATACATTTCTTTAACAACAATAATGAGTAAATTCAATTACATGTTTCAAAAATAATAGGATTATGACTCAATGTTCAAGGGGTACAAAAGTTATGAAAGCTGAAAATAACTTTTTATAACTAAACCTAAACTAACATATTCCTAATGTTTTGTTTTAAATTAGCTATCTTGTGATGCCACTTACAGGGTGGATCAAAAATTTTCAAAATCCAGAAAAATATTATTTTTGTTCCACACTGTAAAAAGTGGCACCATTAGATGGCTTCTTAAAACTAAGATATGAATGTAACAAAGATAAATTAATAAAAAATATATTTTTCATATCTTATAGGAATAATTTTTATACAAATGGATCTTAAATATCACTTCCGGTTTTGACGGAGAAGGCAACACAATGCTAAAAGAATAATAATGTGTCATTTTTGTCAAAACCGAAAATTATATTTAAAAAGCATCTACGTTGCCATTGTTTCTATATCACAGTTAAACAATTTTATAGCATAATATACAGGGTGGTGATTTTTTTAAATGGATTTTTTGTCACAAATTTTCTATTTTAGGTTAAAAGCTAAAAATAAGGGAGTTTTCTTGAGTGGCGGAAAATTCTAAATGGGAATTTTTTTTTAAATTTACGGCCTTTTTTCTGTAGTTTTTGTATATTCAGTTTTTTACCATAATAAACGGTTTTGGAGATATCGAGCTTTGTCACATTACTGAGCCACCTTGTATATGCAGAATGTTTATAAATTATTTGTACAAACTTTGTACGGCAAATGTTTGATTAATTTAAAGAAAAAAAGTTCATATGGACTGAAAACATTTCTAAATAACTTTTTCTTTGAATTAGAAACCAACATATTAGAATTATTTTCACGGAAATTTTACATCTGTTTAAAATAAAAAGTTTGTTTTTCTGCTCACATAGTACATAGTTTTGTATTTCTTTTAATTTTATATGCTTCTTCAAAGAAAATTTAAATAATTCTTATCACTAAAATATTTTTATCTGTCACTAAATGTATAAAAACAGGTTGTGTTAATTCAACTAAAAATGGAGCATAAATAAATAAACCCCTACATTTAAAATATGCTTTTTAATCAAATAATTCATACGTACGTGTAAGGTTAAAAATGGCATATTTTGTAATTTTAATGCAGAAAATATAGTTTTCATCTTTATTTATTTATTTTTAAGTATTAAAAAATATATTTTATTCAATATAAATTAGTTTAAATTATTACTACCCAAAAGAAGCA
Source organism: Listronotus oregonensis (assembly GCA_019359885.1). Taxonomy (NCBI): domain Eukaryota; kingdom Metazoa; phylum Arthropoda; class Insecta; order Coleoptera; family Curculionidae; genus Listronotus; species Listronotus oregonensis. The sequence continues at coordinate 19,369 of JAHBCN010003105.1, forward strand.
AGACCAGCAAGACTCTTGCAGCAAGACCAAGACCAAGACCAAGACCGGGTGGTGCAAGACCAAAACCAAGACCAAGAACTTCCTTCGGCTTGCAAGACCAAGACCAAGACTAGCCCGGTCTTGGTCTTGGTCTTGCTTTGCTCATCACTAACGGTTTATTGAAGGTTAATTTTTTGATGATCTTAAATTATTACGGAAAAATTTAGTAAATAACGCGTCAGTAACGCGGCAAAATTCATTTAACTTTATTTCGGTAAATAATCACTTTTTAAAGTTTTTGAAACCCTACATATTCTATATTCAAGCTTTTAATCGATAAATACAGTAAAATAACGTGCATTACAAATCATCGCGGCGATGCATAATCCTCTGGTAAGTATAATAGAGCCTTTGGAAAATAATCATATTTACGTCATTGATAACTTTAAAAAAAAACTAAAAAAGAGTTTTGAATTGGTAATAAACTACTGCATAATACCACATATTTAAAAAACAAAAAAAGGCGCTTTTAACAAAGATTTTGTAAAAAAGAGGACTCTTGTTGGAATACATATCTTTCTCCAAAAAAGTTTTTCTACCAAACGGTGAAAACCGTCTTATGTTTTTTTTATTTTTTTAAAGAGTAGTCACGATTTAGAATTTACCCAAAAATGGCCAATTGTAGTTAAATTAAGCAGCAGTTTATATAATATTCTTTAAGATACTCGTCAAACGTAAAAAAGGAATCGCTTCAGTCCAAATCCAAGGGTATAAAAATATGCACTGACAGAGTTTAAAAAATCAACTGACCCTTTCAGACTTGCAGATCTCATAAGAAAGAAACTCATAAAACCCATTAAAATCATACAAACTTAAAATCATATAAATGACACAATAATTTGTTGTGACAGGTAAATTTCTTATTATAAAACATAAAAATGGTAATACATTTACTAATTTTAAGGTTTTCTGAGATTAGCTTAGCGTTAGGCAAAGCAATCAAGTTATATTTAAATTAGCTAATATTGACACTACACAGTTTTCTTTATTTAGTGACATAAAAGCACCAAATTTTACGTTTTTCTGCAATTTTCTTTGCTAAAATATTAGAAGCGTTCCAGTTTATTCTGTGATTAAATCCATGTTAACATATATTTGATGTCTTTTGTGTATTTGGCTAATGATTTGGAAGATTTATTAATTATACAAATTTATGTTTAACTCTTGTCGTGCTAATTTGGTTAACCGGGCAACCTTAAAGTGTTAAACTAACTACTCAACTTCCCTTCCTATAACGACACCACTTGTCCATCAGAATTGATTACATCTTTTTAATTGTGTTTAATTTATTCACATCCAATTTGTCACCAAATGGATAATTTTAATAACTAATTTCGACAGTGTCCAGTTGCCTAGTGCTCTTCTGGAAATATCAGCGTGTTACTCGGATACGCGAGATATCCGAAATTTCGAACACGGCAGCAATGCAGTCCGTTATCAGGAGGGGAAATGCCAATTTAGGACCGCACAACGTTGCCAGATTGAATAAAAGTTAAGAATATCATTTAACTATGATGGGAAATATTGTAGCCATGCAAATAGCTGCGCCTATAAAAATCTTGGGTGGAAAAACGGATATTTCTTTTTATATAGTCATATATAGAGGGACGTGGTTGTGTGTGTTTTTTTAATATATTTGAAATTTTAAATACCAGTAGGAAACACAATTTCACAAGTGACGTACGGGATTTTTTATATATGTATTTTGCACTACTGCACTTTATTTAAATTAGAGCCATATAACAATTTAAATTATGGTAGTCGCAGAATTATTTTTGAATCGTCATCTACCTTTGTGTTTTTATTTAATAAAGCACCTTTTATTTATTTTTTTAACGGATAAACTGCAGAAAATTTATAGATTTTTAACAATAATTGCCAATCTTGTATATTGGTTATTTCTGTTTGTTATTAAAAAAATTGTATAGGCATTTATCCGGAACTTCTCTCTGTATTAAGCTATCAATGCCTATAAACCTATTTTTTCAGGTGCTTACCGTGAGCATTGAGTTTTTGGGTTCCCAAATATGAAAAAATTACAAAGTGTTTGCGTTTTTAATACCGGGTTGAAAAATCAGCGCAATTTCGGCAAAAATGTCTGAAAAGCTTTTTCGTATAAAATAAAATGTTCTATTAAAATGGCACCTTCTAAAGTATTTTTAGCCAAAAACAAAGTTCTTTTTTGCGTTATTTTAAAAACAAAACATAGTTTAATAATGTACTATGAAAAGTTTAGTCTTCTTTTTAATGTGTAAATGGTTTTATCGTTAATAATCATTATGGTTATATATTAATAAAAACCAAAGTTATGTTTATTTAAAAAGGTAATAAAAATGTATTAAAATTATTGGAAATTAAGAGCAATGTCTATTTTATGGCCTATATCTTCAAGTAGGTCCTCCTCAGATATTTCAAGATCGCTTGCCTTTTCACCATTTAATCCTACTTCCTTTTTAGGAAAAATGTAATATCTAATACCTAATTTCCCGCACTCACAGTTTACTTGACAGCCTTTGGATATTTACAAGCTATCTAGCTGGCTAGTAGGAATGGACATTAAGCCATTTTTTGTGGTCTTTAAACTTCATTCAACTGGACTTATTTAACTCCTTTTCATTGCTATTTTCAGAAATAATTAATATTAAACTATGTTTTATTATTAAAATAACATTATGACACAACTTGTCTTTGAAAAAAAAACTTTTTATTTAGAAAGAAATATCGACAAAAATTGATTAAAAATTATAAAAATCAATATATATCTCTATCAAATTCTAATAAAAATACTTTAAGCCGAGCTTATTTTATAGGCTTTAATATCACATTTCTTTTTTGTGAAGCAATGTCTATAGTCTTTTTAAATTTGACTTTTTTGCATTTATTTTGCAATAAAACATTTTTTTAACTTTAGAAGTACAATTTCGATAGGAAATTTTCTTCTCTACAAAAAAGCTAACAACATATTTTTGCTAAAAATGCATAGATTTTGAGATAATTTAGTATTTTTAAAATAAATATAAATTTAGCTCTTTCTCAAAAATCCCAAGTTTAAGAGCACTTTGAATTTTTTTATGTTTGGGCACACAAAAATCATAATCACTCATAAAATTGCGAATTACGAATTTGTTTCTTATTACTACGGTTATTTTCTTATAGCCAATATCTTACATGGTTAGTCGAATAAGTACTTAATTTCAAGATCGGTATAAGCCCCATCTGCATACAAAATGTCATCTTCCCCGATAAACTCATTTAGAAGTTATATACCAAAGAATACGTTGTATTTTTTTAAGGTGATCACTCTCTATATGGACGGATAAATAAACTTTAAGTTTTGAGGTCGGTACAAGCCCAATCAGACAAGAAAATATCACCTTTTTAGTAAAACCATTCGGGACTTACCGATTAAAAAGTTAAAATTCAATTTCTTTAAGGTGCTTGTATCCTGAAAAATATTTTTAAAGCAAAATTTGAAAAAATAATTAAGTATTGATTATTTACAACTTTAAATTTATTTTATGTTTTATAAATAGTGCCCAATTTGTCATAGATACATTGTTAAGTGTTCCTGATTTTAACCTTTTTTTGTCGTCAGTTGATTTGGTGCACATCTCTTTACCCTAGGACTTCTTGTATGTCCAAGAATATTTTGTAATACTAGTATCAGCATAAAATAAGTTTTTGGTATCCGTATTTTAAGCAACAATAAACTTTAAATTATTCCTAACAAAAAATATATTAAAGAAATGTGTTTCAATATTTTTTAAATTATGCACTCGACTTCAACGAGTTTTCATAACAACATCCGGCAACACTGTCGAAAATCCCGTTCCCACTGAACGTTTAGGGTGGCACACGCCGCATTGAAGTGCATTTTGGGCAATCCGAAAATCGTGCGCTGCCCGATTGCACGTGCCAACAGCCGGAGTAGTTGGAATATACGCGACCGCACGTTGTTACGCGCGCGTGAATTTATATAAACAAATAAAGGCAGTTTAAAAGTTTCCGAAACTAAACATAAATAAAAATTTTATTATTCAAACCAAATCAAAATATGAAAAAAAATTAAACAGGTTTTAAAAAAATGTAACAATATGTTTTTAAAAAAGGTGTTAAAAAGATGAATTTAGTGGGTGAAATATAGATAAAATTGTGTGCTTTATAATAAGTATTTTTTCTGTCTTTTTAATAACAATATACCTATCACTCGCCTTAAAGGCATTCCTACTTGTATGGATTGGACAGTAGGCTGTCCCGTCCATGTATGGGGAATTTAATTTTTTTTTTGAGCTACGGCTACGCAAGTGGTATCAAAAGTTGCGTTTTGATACAGAGATTACGATTATCAATAATTTTAATTAAATATATATTTGTCATCTTGAGGCCTCTACCGGTCCTTGAAATTTCTAAAATTTTCCTAACATTAACTCTAAATAAATCATACAAAATTTTGAGCTACTGCTACGCAAGAGGTATGAAAAGTTGCGTTTTGATACAGATATTATAATTATCAATAAATTTAATTAAGTATTTGTCATCTTGAGGCCTCCACCGGACCTTGAAGTTTCTAAAATTGGCCATTTTTAGGGATTCCTACCATTAACTCTAAATAAACCATACAGAATTTTGAGCTACGGCTACGCAAGAGGTATCAAAACATGCGTTTTGATACAGAGATGACGATTATCATTAAATTTAATTAAATATTTGTCATCAAGGACCAGTAGAGGCCTCTACCGGTCCTTGAAAATGGGAATTTAAGTGACTTTTTAAAAATTTAGAATGCCGGTAGAGCCCTCAAGACATTTTTTAATCTTTTTTTATTATTTTTATGGTAACCTACAACTTATAACGCAACTTTTAAGGGGTCTTGTCTAGCGAAATTTGAAAATAAAATATTACGGGACACCCTACTGGACAGTGCATATTTGCGGCTTTCCTCGTACAAAAAATGTGAAACGGACATCTTTTTTAATTTTTTTCGTAAAATCGTGCAGAATACTTTTAAAAATTGATTTGAAATAAAATAAAAGAGGTATGACATAAACCATTTTCCTAATGGGACACGATTTTTATTCATTTTTAGGTAATCAGAATTAATTTATTTTATATGAGATATTTGTAATTTAAATTAGAAAATTGGAAAAGGTAACAAGAAATACCTGAAATGAAGCAACACAAAAAGTTAATATTCTTACAAAGTCTAGCGTTTATTTCTACTTTTAAAATATACTGAAAAAAGTAAACAAAATAATGTTAAAAGTAAAACAACATTATTAACAAAATAATTTTAATAAAATGATTTTTTAAAAACCCAAACAAAAAAATGCCCTTTAAAAAATTTTTTATAGTTTTTTTTTTTCTTTTAAAATTTTTTTTCTAATTCCCTTTATTTTTTAAAAAAGAAAAGCCGATGGCTTTTTTTTTTTTTAAGTCCAAAAAATCTTCACTGGGTCTTCTTGGTCCCCCAAAACTAAATTATCCCCCCCTTTTTAAAATTGTGGGTGCAAACGAAAAAATGGGTGAATGTTTAAAAAATTTATTTTAAAAAAAAATTTTTCCTTTCTTTTTATTTTTTAATTTTAAAAACCCCCCTAAAACAAAACTGTCAAGGGGGCCTTTTTTTAAAATTGCCAAAATTTTGGGAAAAACTAAAAAAAATTTAAAAATTAAAACCTTTTTAAAAAAAACGGGGTTTTTCGGCCCCCCCCCTTAAAAATTTTTTCCCCTTTTTATTTTTTTTTTAATTATTATTTTTTAAAAAATTTTTGTTTTTTTTTTTTTTTTTTTTTAAAAATTTTTTTTTATTTATTTTTTTTAATTTTATCTTTTTTTTTTTTTTATTTTTTTTTTAAACTACCAATTTTTTTATCACTTTTCATTTCCCCTTTAGCTTTGTTTTTTACCCCCAAAAACCCTTTGAAAAAAATTTTTAAATTTTTTTAAACCTTTTTTTATTTTCAACATTTAAAAAAAAACCTTGAATTTTATTTTTTTTAAAAAAATTTTTAAAAAAATTTTTTTTAAAAAAAACCAAAAAAAAAATTTAAAATTTTAAAAATTTTTTAAAAGGGGAAAAAAGGGGTTTTAAAAATTTTTAAAAAAAAATTTTTTAAAATTTAAAAAAAATTTTTTTTTTTAAAAAAAAAAAGTTAAAAAAAAAAAAAAAAAAAAAAATTTAAAATTTAAAAAAATTTTTTTAATTTTTTAAAAAATAAAAATTTTAAATTTTTTAAAAAAAAAAAAAAAAAAATTTTTTAAAAAAAATTCCCTTTTTAAAAAAAAAATTTTTTTTTTTTAAAAAAAAATTTTTTTGGGGAAAATATCTAAGTACGCTACTAGATTCTACGTAAAATTCCACATTAATATGCTATTAACCATTTTTTTCTATCTTTACTAACTACTGAAATACAGAAATTTACTGAAATAGTCAAAATTTAAAAAAACACCCTGTATCTCCAGGACGAATCAAGTTAGCCGCGATTTTTTTTACCGTTGCGGTTGTTTCAAAAATCGAAGTTAAAAACGTTCCATTAGATTTGCTCTATCTTTTATTAGGCCAATCAATAGAGCAAAAAATGAGCTCATATTTTCGCTTACATTTAGCCGAAAACAACCCGTGCCACCTTTTAAAACAAGGTAAATAGATGAAAACAAAAGGTAATTTTTTAGTTTTTTGCGTATAACTAAAAAACTATTAGAGATATCGCAATGGTGTTAACGGGACTTTTTTAGAAAATTAAAAAACCTACAAAATGTTCTTTTATAGAACTTTCTCCGAGCATTTCTCGCCGAGAAAATCCGGAAAAACTCCAAAAATGGACCTTTCTTTTTAAAAAATCAAATATCCGTTTGGTAAAAAGATTAAGCAGTAATTTTTTGGAAAATGATAGGTAATAATGTGTAGTTTAACTATGCATAAGATGGCTTCTGTCAGATTTATAGTTTTTGATTTAGGGCTCGTCAAAAATTTAAGGGCTTTTTTGCAAGACCACCGTTTTAAGGCAGATCAATATATTTTAATGCTAAAAACGGCATATGAAAGTGGAGATTAAATTTTTTTTCTCCATATATTGATTTTTTTGCTCAGGGGATGGGAATTCGGTAAAAAAAAGTGTCTGAAAGTCGTCCAAAATGCGAAAAACCGCGAGCGTAGCAAAGTAAAGTAGCGGTAGTGGGAGAGCGAGCCAGCGGAGGAGAAAAGTATATACGCAGTATATTGTTAATTTATCGATCAAAAACTTATTAATTCAAGTGACAAATGTGCTTCTTTAATTTATAAATTATTAAAAATTAATTAATTATCATATATCTACTTATAAATATGTTGTAACATATTTATACTTATAAATATGGTACTTTATCTAATTAGTTTAAAGTAAAAATGTGTTCCTGCAATTTGTATTGCATTAGTATGGTAACCTGCCCTACCTTTCCTAACAATTAATAATTGTATGATAATAAAAAATATCAGCAATTTAAACTGATCTCTGTCGGCGTAGTTGAAATGTTGTTTAAAAACTTAACAATTCAAAGTAAAAATTTTGTTACGTTTACTTTAATGTGCACCTACTCGTATTCAAGTTAGCTTGTGTTTTTTTTTTATTAAAAGTTAATTCTAATAATGTAATTAAATAATTATATTAGTAAATTCGAAATAAACAATAATGATAAAATGTATAATTTAAACTTACCTGCTTTCCCATTATTAAAATATGGATTAAAAAGTTATTGATTTATATTAAAAGTTTTGTTCCTTTCATTTATATGTGCACAAAATTAAGATAACGCAGATAACTTTAGTATAAGTTAATAACATGAATAATGTTTAAAATAAGTAAGCAATAATGCACAGCAACGCGAAACGGCGACGGTTATAGCAACCGGCGTATTTTACATACTCTTCTCCGCTGGCTCGCTCCCCCGCTACCGCTGCTCTACTCTGCTTCGCTCACCGTTTTTCGCGTTTCGCACTACTTTTAGAGACTTTTTTCATTAATTTTCCACCCCCTGAGAAAAAAATTCAAAATATGGAGAGAAAGATTTTAATTTCTACTTCCATATGCCGTTTTCAGATTTAAAATTTATTGATCCGCCTTAAAACTGTGAGCCTTGCAAAAAAGCCCTTACATTTTTGACGGGTCCTATATCGAAAACTATAAATCCGATGAAACCATCTTCCGTGTAGTTAAACTGTACATTATTACCTATCATTTCCCAAAAAATTACTCCTTAATTTTTATACCGAACCGAATATGATTTTTTGAAGGAGTTTTTCCGGATTTTTCGGGCGAGAATGCTCGATGAAAGTTCTATAAAAAAACCTTTGGTAGGTTTTTTAATTCTCTAAAAAAAGTCCCATCGACACCATCGCGATATCTCTAATAGTTTTTTGAGTTATACGCAAAAAACTAAAAAAATTACCTTTTGTTTACAGTTTTTAATGTTAAAACAATTACTGTAAACAAATTGGCTGGGGACAAACCCAGGGTTATGATCTACTTATCTTGTTTTAAAAGGTGGCACAGGTTGTTTCCGGCTAAAATTTAGTGAGCGAAAAAATCTCTATTGATTGGCCTATATAGTTTTCTCAATACCATAAAAATCCATCGAAAAGACGCCACCCATTTTCTTTTACAAAACAATCAGTTACTAGCGGGTTGATTGCCTAGATTTCTCTGATGTTCTGCAATTGTCTGCTTTTCAAGAACATCCCTTGGCCAGTTGGAAATGAAATAAGTAGCGGATTTTAATAAACAACTCCTATTACTACCTAACCTACATTATATGATATGGTACATGGTAAATTTACTCAATTTGAAATCAGTTAAATAAACTTTGTAATTGAGTTATAACTACGAAATTACAGAGCCAAGATAGGAAACTCTATCAATTTGTCTATGATGTGCATTCTATTGTGCAAAATGAGATTATTGAAAAGTAGGGTGAATAAGAGTACACCATACAGGGGTGGATAAAACTATTCCTGGCTTGCTTAAAAGAGGGTCATTCATAATGAGGGTGCCTTCAGATCGGTTAAAAAGCCGAAATAATGGTCTATTGTGATGAAGAGACAGATCGATAAATGTGATAAGAATTAAAAAATGTGTAGTTTTAAGTTTTTAATAAAAAAAATTATTTGGAACATTTGGTTTAAATATCATTGATATTTTAAATTAAAAAATATTGACATGAAAATTAAAGAAAACAAGAAACGTTACAATGCATAGGTTGAAGTGTATATTTGCTATACAAAGTGAATTTTTGTGACTTGTAGAAAATTACAGTGGTGAATAAAATTAGTGACAATGGGAAATAGCAGCTCGGGTGTGAGAAAATCCAGGAGTTTACCGACCTCTCCAGAAGTGAGAAGAGCAAAATTGTTAGTATTTTTGTCAAAGATATTTAAGTATTTACATTTTCTTTTACTAATTTAGTAGAAATATAAGGTTTCATAAAAAAGGTAATTAATATATTGATGCGATAATAAAAATTATGCTTGTTTTCTGAGATAGTGCATGTTTAATTATCATTTGGTTTTTGAAGGTCCTTTTACGTTTTTATGATATTTTAGTTTACAAAAAATTGTTAGTAAAGACTATAAAACATCCATCAAGCATCGACTTCTTAGGCACCAAGTATACAAATGGTTTATTATTACTATTATTATTATTTATTACTAGCAGTAGGCGACTAAAACCCGTTGAAACTAATATTACTTAATGAAAAAATCCTGAAAATCCAGAATTTTTTCTCCATCGGATTTTTTTGCATGAAGTTTTAGTTTAAGATATAAATAACCGAAAAATCACTATCCTTACGCATGAAAGGGTGTGCAATGTACTTTAAAGTGCACTTTTGTGTCAAAAAGTGCATTTTTTGCTATGGACCATTTGGACCAAAGAATTACATCTAAAAATTTTTAATTTTTATGCTAATATCAAATAATTACATAAAATCTTTATTATTTAAAATATTGACGAAAAAATTTACATCGTCATCCTTTTTGAAGAAAGCTCATCTTCAGAAGAGTCACAACTGGTGTCTTCATCAGTATCGTTCCTTTCGGCTCCATTATTTTCGATATGGCCAATTAAAATTTGTGGTTTAACTTTTACTTCCATAATTTCTGCTTCAGTTATTAAAAAGTTAGGTAATTTTTTTTTTAATTTCTCACTATTTAAGCATTTCATGCCTTTACAGTGGTTGCAGTACTTGTTGCATTTTAGACCGATTTTCCTGCAACCACATTTATTTGTACATTTGCTTTTGCAAGAGCATTTAAAGTTCTTAAGTCATATGAGATTAATTTATCCTCAGAAAACACAGGCTTTAAAATATTTTCTGAAGAATTGTTTTTCCAACCCCACCTGCATGAGTTAATGTAATTTCTGTGCCAAGTTTGACAATGTAAGTAAACTCTGTCGATGTGTTTCTAGAGTAGGTACCCCTCCTGTTGGAGGAAGTAAACTCAATGATAATGATTTTATTTGTTTCGAATAGTAGTACCGATATTTTTTTAAGGGTATTCTTGGTATTCTGACGATGAGCCCTTTTTAAAAAGATTGAGGGTGTAAATTTTTTGCTCCATATTTTAAATAATAAAGATATTATGTAATTATTTGATATAAGCATAGGAATTATGCACTTTTTGATGCAATTTTTTGGTCAAAATGCAACATAAATGTTTTTAAACAATTTATAATACTTAAAATTATATTAAAAAATAAACATTACCGAAGTTTCATTTATTTGGATTAATTATATAAAAAAAGCACCGAAAAATATTAAAAAATAGCAAAAAATGCTACACAAAAGTGCATTGCACACCCTTTCATGCATATGGATAGTGATTTTCCAGTTATTTATACCTTAAACTCAAACTTCATGCAGAAGAATCTGATGGAGAAAAATTTTCTGGATTTTCAGGATTTTTTTATTATTCCCAATGGACTGTGTTATGTACTTTATAGAGTTTTATCAAAGTCTACCTAGCCCATGGCTAACTCAATATTTTTAGAAAAAGTTTTAGGGCCAAGTTTTTTGTCGTGCAGTTATTAAAGTTCTTGATATAATATATTAATGAAAAGGTCAGAATGTGATCTTCAGTTTGATACAATTGTTATCCTCCAAAAATTTAAGCATGAAGAGAAAGTAATCATCAAAAAAAGATAAAAATGACGAGTTTTTTATTGGGGTGAGAATTTTCTCGATCTTCCAGAAAACTAAAAACTTGGAAAAGAAAGAAGAGTGTCATCGAGAAGGGGACAATTTAAGCTTTCGATTGATGTGCATTGAAAGCCGATATGGTACTTGTTTATCTAATAATTCCCGATAGACCCGAGCATTTTCAAAAACTCCGAAAATCTAAAAAACCGCCCTAAGGAAAACACGTTGTTTTTAAAAATACACAAAAAATATTTATTGAAACTTTCGAAATGTATTCAACCGTTTTAAAGCCCCATTATCCAAAAGGATTCGGTGAAATTACTCTTTATAAAAAAAGAACTGATTGACAGGAGGGTCAAAATATTGAGCAAAAAATAATTTTGGCTCGGGTTTTTAATATTCTAGAGAAACAAAAAAAAGGAAACAGTGACAAGTCATTACAGCTACAGGTTCCTTCTTTCATATGAACTTTGAATCATGAAAAATATGCATCTTTGAGATAGTAATTTAAAAAATAGTTAGTAAAATTTTGCATTGGGTATATTTTAATTGCCAGCTGATTTTTTTTTACTCAACAATTTTCTTATGTAAATATTTAAAATGCCTCCAATATTAAGAAAATGCAGCTATTTTTGCGAAATTACTACTAATCAGAACTTATCACGAGCAAAGTTTAGATGGTGTTGCTAAACTGCAAATTGAAAAAAAGAACATTGACACGATGGCGCCAAGGAACAAGAAATATTGTCCCTCCTATTTGGGACAAAATCTACTGCATTTATACACTCCCATATTTATCACGAGTCATCTGATGCAGAAGAGAATATCCACTCTTTTATAAGCAAATTGTTGGGACCTTGTCCTCCGTGATTTAACAATATTTTTTCTAATGTTGCGTCAAACCCCAATTTGCGCGGGGCCCGTAGCAGTTGCCACTCTTGCTATGTGGTTAATCCGGCACTAGTCTAAATATATATTTATTTCTTAATCCTCACCAAATTACCAACCAACTTTGTTACAGTACTTCCGACACTAAAATATGCCAAATGCATTTAACATCCAATAAATCAAAAATAGCGCGTTTAAATTGGATCATAAATTTTCGAGCCATTTGGTTGTCGATTAAACAGAAACCATATTATTCTCCAAAGTGACATTAAATGTATTTTTAATTACGGTATTATATGTGGTTTATTATAAAATTTATTGGACACATTTACTTTACTTACAGTGGGTTAAAGAATTTATAAACTATTTATTAAAAGAAATGTTTTATAATTTTTTTCCCGAAATTTCTTAGAAAAATTAGATGACGTAAAATTTAAGATTTAAAAAAAAATAAGAAATTTGAGCCAAGTTTGGTTCATAAATTAATCACTAAAAAGGCCAACGCCAACGACAAATTTATAAATCCAGGAAAAACAAATTAACAATAAGATGCAAGTTTAGTTATTTATAAAAGTGGTGATTTGCCCTTTAAATTTTGCAATTATTTTAGGCCAAATTTATGTCTGCTTTTGTAGGTAGGATTGCAAAAATTAATTTGTTTTTAATTAAATTATAAGTTTTTTGACCTAAATGAAAAAGGCTAATTTTTTTTAATAATAGTAATTGGAAATATATTCGGGGATATAGAAAGTTTTTGCTTTATAATTATTAATAACTTAATAATTAATGCCTTGTTTAATGAGAAATAAAACATAAAATGGATAGTGTACTTATTAAAAAAATCAAAGTCTTTTTCTAGAATTATTAGTGTTTTTAGTACGTGAGAATATAAAAATAAGCAAGCAATCCACTAAAATTATTATTTTATAATAACAAATGTCTTGTGAGATCAAAAAATAACAATAAATAGAATTTAAGTTACCCAAAATCAAAATATTTTTCTAAAAATTTAAACTTTTAAAGATGGTTAGTTTGAAGGATTTTTCCGGAATGGTCAATCGATTTTGCTTATACTCGGTAATCCTGAAGTACATAGTACATGTCACAAAGGTCACGGGGAATAACTATTTAAAGGCCTAAAATTTACTATTTTCATCCTATTTTTAAAAATTTGATTCTCAAAAACTTTAAGCCGAAATTAAATTATCTTACTGGGTTTTATTTATTACATCCTTTAGTATGTATAAAAAAATATTTTGGTCCCCTAAACCATTTAACTTTTATTTAGAACGTAGTTAAAAAAATAGTAAAATGGCCATTTTCAAATGGCCGCCAAAAATTCAATTTTTAACCGATCTACTCGCTATACCTCATTTTTTTCGTTGATGTATGCTCTTCAAGCAAGTAACTCAAAAAAAAAATATATTTGCCTGCAATAATCGGTAATATTGCGTTTCAAAGTTTGTGATTTTGAAAAAATTGCAATCTTTGACCCTCCAGTACAGATTTCTATCTCACTCCAAATCGCACAAAAAGGTAGCGGACGTAGTGTTCTATATCTAGAACAGGCCCTTAAAGGGATATCTTGGCCCGAACTTCTACACTTGTCTATACCAGTTGAAAAATACATTTTTTTTAACTGTTTAATGCGTTATATGTTAGGAATGGTGGCTCTTGGAAAAAAAGTATTAAAATATTTTTTATAGATAATATTATAATCTTTAATTTTTTGATAAAACTTACCATTTTGCTGAAAAACGCAAAAAACCGTTCGATACAGGGTGATTGGTAAGTAGAGGCGAAAAATGAAGACCCGAATAATTTTTTTAATTCTGAATCGAAAACCAAGAATACTTTTTTTGCAAATTTTCCTTTATTTCCCAGATTTTTCACTATAAGTTTTGGCAAAAAATATAAATCACATTGTAGGTGTCGCTAATCTTAGTTGGCGCTTTCAAACTATTACGCCATCTGAAATTCAATTTGACCGTTGTCAAAAGTTAGACACTTTGGTGCACATGCTTAATAATTATTATGTTATACCCATACACCTAAACAATAGCACCGTATTCTTCGTTAGTAAACTCCATTTTTTTGTGATTTTTTCGATAAAAGATTGACAAGTGCCTAACTTTTGACAAAGGTTAAACTTTCAATAACACTAGAATCTTGGACTTCCATTGTCTTTATTTGTTAATTGTTACACAACGTTTCGGTTAGTGATGTATCTCCAACCGTTTTCAAGTGATAACTTGATTTCATATGACGTAATAGTTTAAAAGCGCCCACTAAGATTAGCGACACTCTACAATGGTATTAATTTTTTTACCAATCGCCCTGTGAAATCTAAAAGTCCCCACCAACTTGTACCTGGAGAAGATATTATTCAAGGTCAAATGTCACAAAACGAGTTTTTCTCGTTTTTTGGCAAAATTGCAAGTTTCATCGAAAAATTAGCTTTAATAAAATTGTAGACCATAAAATTATCTATAAAAAATATTTAATACTTTTTTTTATAAAAGCCACCATTTCTAAGATATAGGATCAAACAGTTAAAAAAAGTTGTATTTTTAACTGTTATAGACAAGTGTAGAAGTTCAGGCCAAGAAAATCATTTTATGGGCTTTTTCTAGATATAGAACACTACGTCCTCCTAAATTTTTGTGCGATTTGGTAGTTGAAAGAAATCTGTACTGAGAGTCAAAGTTTGCAATTTTTCCAAAATCCCAAATTTTGAACAGCATTACCGATTATTGCAGGCAAATATATTTTTCTTTTAGTTACTCGCTTGAAGAGTATACATCAATGGAAAAAATGTTCTATAGCGAGAGTAGATCGGTTAAAAATTGAATTTTTGGAAGCCATTTAAAAATGGTTTAACTACATCTAAATAAAAGTTAGATGGTTTAGGGGACAAAATATTTTTTAATACATACTAGAGGATGTGATAAGTGAAACCTAGTATAAATAATTTAATTCCGGCTTAAATTTTTTGATAATTAAATTTTCGAAAATAGCCTGAAAACAGTGAATTTTAGGCTTTTAAATGATCATTTCTCGTGACCTATGGATAGAGAACTAAAATTTGGTTTTTGGGAATATTTTATAATGTACCTACTTTAAGATCCCAGAGCTTAAGCAAAACCGATTGACCCCCACCCCAAAAATTATTCGTATGTAATGGAATTTAAGCATTGTAAGTGATTATTGAATTACCGCAGTTCAAAAGTTATCAAGCTAACGTGCAAAATCCAAATTTAGAAAAATATACAAGGCGTGCCATTTAAAAAAAAACATAAATAATGTCATATCTTGTTCTTGGATCACCCTGTAAATGTACATTTCATGTCAAAAAATGCGTAATCGATAATCAAAATCGATTTGTTCAAGCGATTTTAGCAGAACAAAAGACGTGAATTTTAATCGAAATTATCTGTTATTTCTGAAAACAGTTTATGTAATTTGTAGAAAATCCTATATAGGTACAGTAACGGCCATTAAATATTGGGCAATTCTTTTTTCCTTTCGTAAAATAGGCTTATGCTACCTTCTACTGAATATAAATACCTGTTGAAAAAGCTAATAATGAAACAGGTGTCCGTTATCAGTGTCTAAAAATATTTTTTACAAGGCCAATATAACTTTGGATTAAAAAGTATTAATGATTTTTTATATTGAGCAGAGAGGGATGTGGCGGAAGAGCTTTACATCCCAAAGAGTCGAACAAAGAGTATTCATTTTGTTAAAAAAATGGCAGGAAACACTGCTTTAAGAGAAGATCTGGAAGTGGTCGCCCCAAACTATCGAATCAAGAACAAGACAATAATTTAGTTAATGTTTTAAAAACCAACCATTTAAATCTGTTGTTACAGCAAAAATGGAAAGCAATTATCCAGCATCATATCAGTTAGAACGGACGGCGAAGAATAAGGCAAATATCCGAATTGCGCAAACCGTTTTTAACAAATGCAAATAAAGAACAAAGCATTGGATTTTCTCTACAATTTTACTTGCAAACTCCGTTTTTTTGGAAAAATAAAGGACAGAAGTAGTGGGCGATTTTCGGTAAATTTTGGGGTGGCTGAGTGCACAAGGACTTGGTGTATGTTATTTTACCGAAGGAAGGTTCAAGGCGGAGGAATATATTATAGATCTCCTACAGAATATCATGCTTCCTTCTGTACTAGGTCGATTTCTGGACATAAATTTTATCTTTTGGCAAGATAAGTGTTATTAGTTATTAGTTAAAAAGATAAATTGGTAAAAAAGTTTAAGCCGCAAAATGTAAACCAACTTAAGGATAAAATTTTAAAGGCGTGGAATGAGTTACGAGGAAATCCGGACTACCCCCGGGGCTTTGGTCCATTCGATGCCTGGAAGGCTAAACTCTTCTAAAAAAAAAACGGGGCTGCAATAAAACTAAATTTGTTTGTAAGGATATTTAAGTTTGTTTAAATTTATTAAATTGTTAATTAATTTATTAATTTGTTAGTTTTCATAAACTATAAATATTTTCTTTTACCTTTTGCTTTATTTATAGTAATTAGAAGTAAAACAAGGTAAAAAAGAGCGATTTACAAAAATTGGCAGAAAAGTCAAAATTTCACAAGTTTTTTGCCCAAGATTTAATGGCCGTCACTATACCTAGCATAAATAGTTTAAAATAATGTGATATTGTTTTATAATAAACTTTATTTTGGAATAAAATACATCGCATTTTTATGTTTTAACTACTAGAAAATTTTGCCTTACCTTCAAGTATCCCCTTTAATTAATACACGGCATTTTGTTAATTTATTTAGTTAATCATAAAAACAAACGTTTCAACCTGTTTAAAAAAAAAAACCCAAAAACAGATTTTCTTCTCAATGTCATCAGAAGATAAAAGGCCTGGTGAAAATATCAAAACCAAATAAAAGTGATTTTAGGGATGGGGGTTATAAAAAAGTTTCAAAATGTTTGTTTTTTTACTAAGGTAATACCTGTTTAAAATAACTTTTAGGTGAATGGTGTGGTTTTTGGATTACTTTAATTTATGTGATTCTTTTTAGGTTCTAAATGAAAATATTTCCCTTGAAAATATCCAATTCTTGAAAATATTGAAATTTTGGAAAAAGAAACAATAATTAAAACCATTTAAAACAAAGATATCTTTATATTTTTTATATTTGACAGTAGAAATTTAATAGAAAAATAATTTCCGATCTTGCGGCACTAAGCGCCATTTTAGCATTGATAGTCATATTCATTAAAAAAAAGAATTTCCAATGACATAGCAGCAAATTTCTTTACGTGTTCCACGATAAAAACTTTTAAAAAGATTTAAAGAAGTTAAACCCCAATAAGAAAGGGATTGATGCTGAATAGAATATTGAAGGTGTTTTGGGCATTGATAAAGATATTCTTAACGTTGTCAACTTGTTCTTGGGATGGTGTGAGATAACTTTTTAGAAATTTACAGTTTTTTGTTATTATTACATAAATTTTTGTCTTTTAATTAGAGTCCGAAAACCCAAACCCCGCTTTCCCCGGCCGAAACCGAAACCGAATAAAGTATAAAATTTCTTAAAATACTGAAATTTGCTGCATTTTACCCATTATTCTGCATTTATTGGGAAAATGAAATGGAAACAATATCAATTTTTTGAATCATTTATTTTATTTTAAATTTTTTGGACATCTTATATAAAAATAAAATTAAAAATTACTATTACCTCTTAGTTCCAGGGACTTCCGAAACGTTTTGGTTTCCAAAAGTTTCGGCCAATTTTGGCCCAAAAACCCAAACTGCCGCCGAAACTTGTTTTTTTGGCAAAAACCCCCCGAAACCGAAATGAACTTTGATCTGACTAATTTTAATGATTTTTTCTATTTTATGGGGTGATTATCTTTCATAAATTTTTTTTTTTTTTTAGGTTTCCTTTTTTTTATTTTCCAATAAAATTTTTTTAATTTTCCCCATATTTTCCCCAATTTTCCCTTTTTTACTATTTAAATTTTTTTCCCTTTTTTTTAGCATGTTTATTAGTGCCCCGCCCCCAAAGGGAAATTTTTTTTCCCCCTTTATTTTGGGGGAAAAAAAAATTAAAAAAATAAATAATTAATATAAATAAATTAAGGGGGTTTTTTGAAAAAAAAGTACTACTTAAAAAGTATATAATATATATATATATATATTATTTTTTAAAATATTAATATTTTATTTTATATATATATTTTTTTTATATATTTTTATATACAACTGGAAAATTGGGGATTCGGTCTTTTATGCTTTAAATTAAAAGTTAAACACTTTAGCAGTCCCGAGCTTTCGGAAAATTTATTTTTTTTTTCCCAAGGCTGAAATTTGTAAAACCCTGGTTACATAATCTAAACGATTAACATATTAAACTTACCGCTTATAGCAGCACCGCAATATGTGATGGGGGTGGTGTACTTTTGTGTTTCTTATGGTTTAATTGTGTGTAATATTTTGTAACGTTTTTTTAATTTTTTAATTTGTAATATGAAGTTCTTTCTGTGGCATTGGTCATTTTCTGATTAACATGTTAGCGGTAAGTTTTAATATGTTAAGTCGTTTAGCTTATGTAACCATGGTTTTTTTACATATTGCAGCCTTGAAAAAGGAAATTTTTTCCAAAAGCTCGGGACTAGCAGTGTTTAACTTTTAATAAAGCATAATATATATATATATATATATATATATATATATATATATATATATATATATATATATATATATATATATATATATATATATATAATAATAATAGATATATATATATATATATATATATATATATATATATATATATATATATATATATATATATATATATAATAAATGGGTTATGTTTTACCATAAGTGAGCATTCCTCCCCTACGGCGGTTTGCAAACTTCATTGCTTGCGCTTAATACCTGGTTACCGCCTTATTATATAATAATATACTGTCAAAACTGCTGGTTTTTCTGTTTTACACACTAATACAGGATTAATAGTTATTACAAATATGTGTAAGAACTTTAAATATTAACTGTTAACTGGCTCACCGAAAGCCGCTAGGTTTTCTGCTACACTTATAGGTACTGACTACTGACAGCTCTTTCTTTAATTTTTATTTTTATAAACTTTATCCATGGTTAAAATACCTTTTTTAAAATATCTACAATATTTTATGTCTTCTATTCCTCGCTTTGTTGTTTCCGAGATTTTCCGGACTGCAAAGTATTAGACCGACGTCTATGTTCATTTTAAATTTTTAAAAAGTAAAACGAGTTTCCAGGTTATAAAATCGAACGAAAGAAATAAATATCTCAAAATAGTCCATAAGATATTTTAGGAAACACTTTGATTAATACGGATAGTTGTAGATGGATCGCCTGTTGAACTACGAAAAGCTAGAGAGTTTTTCTGGTGATATAATTAGAAGCTGGGAAAATGTTTTGGGGGAATTGTGAAAAATTAGCGGTGACAAGATGATCATAGTCTTGTACTGTTATTATATTTATTTTGGTGTCAGTTAGTATAGGGTGAAATGCGACACTGGCCGATAACGCACACAGTTTACGAGCATTACAATCAAAAAGTTAATTTAATTCGCAAAGAAATGTCATTATAATAATACAACGCTCAAAAAAATTAACGGAACACTTTTGTAAAATATTAGCTTGGTGTTTTTAGGGAAGTAGGTTAAATATCTTAAATTAAAGGCCTTGTAAAAATACATAATTCATTTCGGATAAAATGTATTGTAGCTTTTATTGTTTTTGAGATAACGACGTTTTAAATTTTAAAAATAATCGTTAATATCTCAAAAACTATAGGAGATACAAAAAAAAGGTATGGAATAAAAAATACAGCCTTCTAAATTGTCTATAGAAAAAGTTTTATAAATATTTTTGATAAGAAAAATAATAAAGGAGATAAATTAGATATTTGACATTTTTTTTATACCTTTTTTATTGTGTACGTTTTTTCTTAGGAATAGATGATTAATCGAATGACACGTTCGATTTATTGTGAGAAATGTGTGTTTATGAAAAAAAAAGGTAAAAAAACACATAAAACTAACATTGCCTTACTGGCACTCCTTATTTATTAATTCGTTTTTGAAAGGACATACTTTTTTTCAATACGTTTCAATAAAAAAGATTTCGCATTCATTTTTAGTAACAACAAGATTAATTTATTTAAAATGAGAACAACAAAGGCCTGAAATGTCAAAATACCAAAAGTCAATTGTCTGTAATGTTGTTACTAAAAATAAATATAAAACCAATTTTAAGTAAATGTTAAAAAAAGGAAATGCGTTGAAAAGTGAACCAGTGAATAAGGTATTCTAAGATTATTAAATTATCAAATAAAATTCAACGAATTGGTAAAAAATTTAACTACTTTATTTTACTATATTCATACAATTATTAAAACACCAAACATCATTAGATCTCAAGTAACAAAAACAAAACCATAAGGAAACTTGTTCAAAAAACGTAAAATAAAAGAAAGTGCATTTTTTATATTATTCAATAAAGATAGTGTGTAGCATCAATACCTGTTAATTTAAATAATAGATGGTTTCCGTGTTCCAGGTTTGTTGTATAATTTTAAAATGATCTGAAATCTACTTCTTTTTGGAAGGATCCGATTTCAAAAGAAATTGATTCCTTATATTTCTAATTTGAGACAAATCGATTTATAAATGCCCAACACCACTATTTTGAATATGCCATTTCAAATTTCCAAACCTAAGATTATTAGTTTCCACATTTTGACCTAGCACCCTCAATAACCCTTATATCCTGATTCTGAGGCAAATAGATTTATAAATACCAAAATCCGCCATTTTAAATTTCCAAATTTTTTCCTAAGATTCTTGATCAGCATTAAAACATCTGCCTATTAACATCTGTAAATAAGGAAGCACACCTACTTACCAAAATCTGTTGTTTTTCAGGTTCAGAGAAACAACATTTAAATGAAACATTTTTTGTCGTAACCATGGAGTGTGTCATCCATAAACTGGCATTAATTTTACTTTCATTTTTCTTTAAAGTTTTGACTGCTCGATCTTTATAATTTTTTAATATGTTATCCTTGAGATAACCCTGAGGGACGTTTAAATGAGACATTTTATTATTTCTATGCAGTGTGTCTTACAAAAATGAATTAAAAATGTTAATACATTTTTATATTTTCCAAGCAAAGAAATTATTAAATGGTACTTGTAAAGATTAGTCTCAAATTACAATAAGATATCCCATTTAACAGTTGCTTGAGGTTATCTCAAGAATCACATTTAAAAACCTTAAGAAGATCTAGCATCACAAGTTCTGGAATACAATTCGAAAATATGTTTCATTTAAGGGTGGTTTCGGGTAATCTCAGAAATAACATATTTTAATTTGAACAATATTTACCAAAAACTAATTTGGTTAAGACTTGCAGCACTTTAAAATGAGACTAAAATTATATTTCGCAGATTGGGCTCCGTGCTAAAATCTTTGACGCTTGATTTATCATCTGGATTATGTAGTATCATTCGTATCGTAGTTAGCATTTGTGAGTATAAAAACTAAAGATGATCCGAATTCGTGATCCGATAAATTGAAGTCGATTCTCTGGATTCTAATCCTAAACAAAGGAATCGTGATTCGTATTGATGGTTCGATTAATAAAAAAGTTCTTAGAATATCCTAAATTTTATACCAAAATTGTTACAAAAGTAAATAGGTCCTATTAGGAAAATGTTATAGTCTATCTCAAAGTATATCGTTATGGCTTTTGACGGTCCATACCGCAATAAACCTTTAACGATTTTATTACCTATTGTTATTGGGAAAACCCATTTGTTTATAAGGGCAGGGGTGGGTTAGGTATTTCTAGAGAATTAACCATTAGGCATATAAATATTTTGGCTAATATTTTAGTGGCAGTGTTGAATAACCGTTTTTACTGTGCGTTTCGAGAAAGTTGTTTTACGAGAATATAACTATGTCGCGTCGAAATCATTTGTCATTAGATGCAAAACAGGTTGTGAAAAATGTATATGAAACTTTAATCAGTAGAGGTGTAATTAACCAAGAAGCTTTAAAAGAAACCTGTCTACTTACAAAAACTCCAATATCATCGATAAGCGATATTATTATTAGTGAAGAATTGAACAAAAGAAAAAAAAGTAGTGATTTTCAATCTCACCGTATAGACAATAGTGATTAGGACCTAATAAGAAGGAAAATATATTGTCTTTATGAAAGCGGAGTTATTCCTACATTGGATAAACTAAAAAAGAAGCTAGACGAAGACGAAACCAATATAAATATTAGCCGTGCCACCCTCCATAGAGTTGTTTGTAAAATAGGATTTAAATACCGCAAAAAAGACAAAAAAACAAGTAGTAATGGAATCGCACAGATTACGCCCTTGGAGATTTATTTACCTTCAAGAAATTAAAAGATATAGGTTAGAAAGCAGATCCATAATTTACCTTGATGAAACATAGTTCGATAGACACGACACAGTATCCAAAGGATGGGTTGATTCCAGTCAAAACTGTCAGACGAAAGCACCTTCAAATAATGGAAAACGCATTACCATAATACACGCTGGTTCAGAAGACGGATTTGTCCCAAACTGCTTGCTGTTGTCTGCAAAGAATATTAAGGATTCTTGATTGGATTATCTAAGGATACAAGTGCAGAACTTTTTGAAAACTGGTTTTACAATTATCTTTTAAAAAATATTCCAAACAACAGTGTTGTTGTCGTGGATAACGCAAGCTACCACATCCTTCTGCTACACAAATCACCAGCTTCATAAAGTTCAAAAACTGAAATCCAGGAATATTTGTTAGAAAATGATATTTATTTTGAATTCAGTTACAAAAAAACGCATCTTTTGGAAGTCCTAAATTCATATGCAATTAAAAAACAATATGTATGTGATAATTTATCACTATATGTTTAACCCCATAGAGCATTTGTGGAACCAAGTAAAATCAAAGATCAGAGCAGAAAATGTTACACCTACTTTAAGTCCCAGTGTTATAAATTTGATAAAAAATGTAATTACTAACATACCAGTTGAGAGTTGAGATTAAAACTTTGCATATATTTAATTTCTTAATGTAATTTTAAGATTTAGTTACCTAAATAAACAATAAATTATACATCTTTATATTATTAAAGTCCGTCCCTAATGTTCTGTCCTTTAATACCTACCGATCCGCAGTTTTATTGCTGTCGGCAGGTATAATCCATAAATGAAGGCAAGAGCTAACACGGTATACTTTGAGACAGATATACTTTTATGTTGTATCAAATCATTTTCATCAGCGTCCTTTATCATTTTATGGGAAGAATACACAAAACAAATATTTAATTTTTTTAGTAAGAGGAAAGCCAGTCCTCGTTGTGTGACCTGTACGTTAGCATAATTACCCAATACCCAACAGTATAACTAAAACAAATATTTTTTTTTGTTCCAGATCAACCGCAATACCTCACAAGGGCGGAACTACCAGTTCCATACCGTTACCAGGCAGCGCATTACCAGCTAGACGATGCCCACCAGACAAAGTACGTCCAGTGGCTGGATCATCAAGAGCACCCAGTCCGGCTCTAAGTATGATACCCCGTGCTCCCCCCACTTCTCAGATCGCAAGTCCTTACCAGGCTAGTAGTGGGGGGAAAAATGGAGGTGCACAGAACGGTTCAATGTTGGATAAGCTAAAACTATTTAAGGTAAGACAGTGAAAATGCTTTTGAAGTATTCTTAATTGGAATTTTAGATCATTTAATTGATTGTAATCTGAGAACAAAAGTATTCGAGTTGTTTATAAAAGTGTAATTTACGACAGTTAAAATGATTAAAAGCCAATTTTTAAAATTAATGTTCCGTTTCCCCTGCTATTGATGTTCGCGTGACAAGCGTCTAAATCACAACCCGCACTTTTAAAATTTCCACTAAACTTCGTGTTTGTTTGGTATTTTTTATTTTTGTGTTTTATGATATTTATATATAGATACACTTAGTTTGATTTTAATACTAACTAGGTCGTACCAGAACTAACCATAGCATCCTCCATCTATCTACACACAACCAAACTTATATGGAATCATCTATTATCTTTCATTATTTTTGAGATGTATGAACATTTTTTACTTATAAATAACACTCTGTCCTTACCAATGACTTTTAATGCAAAAAAACCCATATATCAATAATACAAATAAATAAGTTTACAAAATAACCAACCAAAACGGAATTTTAAATTGATTATTTTTCTAATCTGTGTTACCACCCCTATTTCTTAAGCAAACTTCAATTCGCTTTGGCAGGCTTCTTATTAAATTTTCAACACTGTCTTGGGGAATGTTTTCCCATTCTACTAATGCTGCATCAATAAGCTGTGCGACATTTCCTGGATTGTTTCGACGTGCTCGAACTCTTCTTTTGAGCCAGTCCCACAAGTGTTTGATAGGGTTTAGGTCTGGTGAACGTGCATGACAGTCTCAAACTGTCACACCTTTCGTTTTAAGACATTCTCTAGCCACTCTGCTGGTATGGGGAGATGCATTATCGTGCATGAAGATAAAATTATCCCCAATTGCATCTCTCCAAAGCCTAACGATTGGTTCTAGCACTAAGTCAACATACGACCTACCCTTTAAAGTTTGTTGAAGTGGTAACTAAGGAGTTTTTGTTCCCAGCATAATACCTCCCCAGAACATTACAGTTTCTCATTTATATCTTGGGACAGATCTGGCAGCCTGGCGTCTCGCTCGTCTTCCATTTAATGGTCATCTGATCTTAGGCCATTTCTGGTCTCATCCAAAAAAAGCACATTTTGCCAATTCTTAATTGTCCAGTTTCGGCGTTGAAGGCACCAATTTAGCCGGTCAATTTTATTTTGCCTAGATAACTGTGGGACCCGTAACTCTCTCCTATTGTACAACTCTTGAGCCTTTTTCTTATGGTTTCAACCGAAACATTCACACCTGTGGCTTCCAGAAGTTGTCTTTACAGTTCTGGATGAGAATCTCTGGAATTTCTTCTAGCAATTTGGCACACAAAGCGGTCGTGTTGTTTAGTTGTGACTCTTTGACGACTTTGTTTGGGCCTATTTTTGAGAGTTTGTAGTTCCAAGTACCTTGCATATGTTTTCGATGCAACACCCTTGGTAACGCCTACTGTCTCTACTTCGTCTCTTTGGGGCATTCCCCCAATTCAATAGAGCAGTAATGGTTCCCCTCTGCACATCTATTAGTCCATCATAAGGCATTTTTTTTGGACCGAAATAAAATCACCGGAGAAACGTGATTTTACTACTGAACACAAAATTCACAAAATAATAAATCGTAGCAGTCGTTTCTCCTTTTTTATTAGGTTTGTTTACAACAAAAAGCCTTATATTAAAGTTGGATACCAAATTTTTTCCTTACAATAAGTTAAGTCAGAAATAAAGAGTTATATAAGTTTGGTTGTATGTATATTCTCCACTTTTTTCTGTAGTCAAACCAAACAGTATAGAAAGGGGGAGAGAAACAATTGTCGCATGCACCACTTGCGACGTGTGATGCATTCAGCGACCGACCCCCACCGGTCAAATTTTCATTTTATTTTTATTTGGAAGTATTTAAAAACACAAGTTTGCTTGAAAGTATGGGTTCATATTTAATTTGTAGGTAAAAAAATAAGCAGTACGCACGTTTAATGTAATATTTTGTGTGTGGATCAATATTTTCACGTCAACATCTTACGGACGTTAACCAGTCCGGCTGTTAAGTTAACACATAACTTCTTTTTACGATTTCGAGTTATGCGCATTGCCGATTTTTAAATATGGAGTGGTAGGGCGCTAACGGAAAATCCCCAAGCTCTGGATTTAAATTCTGCCACTTCTCGAACTAGGCGTTGTTTTTCTCCTATTCTGTCTGGCCCAAATAAAATGAAACAGAAAAATGTACTTTAACACTAGGCGGTCACTATACAAGTAGTCCAATCATTAAAGTAAAAAAAAGGTCATTTTTGTAATTAATGTTAACAAATATCTAACTGCGCCATGACTTCCGGAATAACCTGTAGATTACTAAAATCAAAACTCCAACCATTTTTTTCGGGTAATTTTGTTAAATAATTATTATTAAAAAAGGGCTTTTTTTCGTTTTCTTTAAATATAACAAAGAGTACTGGCTTTATCACTTTACTCATAAAAGACCGTTTGTAGAGAAATTAAAATCCTACAAAATGGTTTTTGAAAAATCCTGATCCGACCTTTTTTTACCGAGAAAAGACGGAAAAACCGCTTAAAACAGACTTTTTTTTTTAAATTTCGTATCTCCGTTAATTTTTTATATTAAAGGTTGTTTTTTTGGGAAATGATAGTCAATAAAATATACTTTGAGCTGCCGTAATATGAAAATTGTCGTATTAAAAGTTTTTATTTAATCGCACTATAAACAAATTAGGCCCTTATCTTGCAAGTGCCGTGATAGACCTGGAGCCGAGAGGGTTTTTGCATGTATCATAAGCCCTCATAGGCCCCTCGCCAAGGCTTTGGGGGCTGATAGACATCGTTATTTTCCACTTTGAATTCTTGGTATGGCATCCCTAAAGTGTAGCTTTTAGGAGGGATGAATTTTCAAACATGCTCCTGGATCATAGACCCCACTTTGATTCTTGTTTAATGTCGTCAAGAACGTCGCCAAAGTACGCTCAATGTGCCATACCAAATGGCGTCACTTAAGGTCCGCCATACTAACCGAAATGTGTAATTTTTCCACTGTGGACATGGATCATGGGCCCCACGCTGTTTTTTCGTAATCATTGTTAACAATAAACTATAGAACAAAGATTTCAAAAAGCCATACCTCTGTGGCATCGCCAAGTGACCGCCATAATGGGGCGTTCATTGCTAAAATGACATGTTTGCCCCATTATGGCGGCAATTGGCGATGCCCCAGAGGTATGGCGTTTTGAATTCTTTGTTCTACAGTTTCTTGTTAACAAAGATCACGAAACAACAGCGTGGGGCTCATGGTCCATGTCCACAGTGGAAAAATTACACCTTTCCGTCAGTATGGCGGACCTTAAGTGACACCGTATTGGTATGGCATATTGGGTTCGCGGACTTTGGCGACCTTCTTGACGACATAAATTAGGAACCAAAGTGGGGCCTATGATCCACGGGCATGAATATTAATTACACGTTTGAAAATTCACCTCTCCTAAAAGCTACACTTTAGGGATGCCATACCGGGAATTCAAAGTGGAGAATAACGTTGTCTATCAGCCCCCAAAGCCTCGGCGTGGGGCCATGATACATGCAAAAACCGCTCGACGCGTTAGGTTTACAAGCATTTTTAACAATGCTCTCCAAACTTATATGAAAATGTAAGATATACCATTTGTAGTTTTTAATCTTAACTTTAAAAAGCCGTTTTAAAAATTCAAATCGGCCCATTTGCCTAATATTCACGGCACTTGAAAGATAAGGACCCAATTTGTTTATAGTGCGATTGAATAAAAACTATTGATGCGATAATTTTCATCTTTTGGCAGCTTAAAGTATATGTTATTGACTATCATTTCCCAAAAAATCAGCCCTTAATATTGAAAATTAACGGAGATACGAATTTTTAAAAAAAGGTCTGTTTTAAGCGTTTTTCCGGCTTTTCTCGGTGAAAAATGGTCGGATCGGGATTTTCAAAAACCATTTTGTAGGTTTTTGAATTCTCTACAGTCTTTTCTGAGTAAAGTGATATAGCAAGTACTTTTTGTTATATTAAAAAAAAACGAAAAAAGTCCCCTTTTAAATAATTATTGTTTAAAAAAATTACCTGAAAAAAAATTGGTTACATTATTTATTTTAGTAATCTACAAGTTATTCCGGACGTCATGGCGCACTCAAATATCTGTTAACATTAATTACAAAAAAAAAATCTATAATGATTGGACTAACGGTGGAAATGATAAGTATGGTAAGCGATTTAGTATCTAGACGTATGTGTTTTCGTATTGCTGGACTTGGCCAAGTCTTATCTTTTGACGTTGGTTGCTTGCTGGCGTTCGTGATCGACCAATAAGATTGCTTGTTTGAGGCAAGTCATAGCCATGCGCTGTTGAATTATTATAATATCTGATATTTTCAGGCGTTATTTTTTTTTATTTTAAATAATTTTTAGTAGACATAATTCAAGGAGTACAAAAACATCAACAAAAGTGAAGAGGGTTCAGTGACAAGTAATAGTATTCACACTGACAATAAAACCTTGGGTTGGAAACGCCAATCTCAATTTTATATATTAACCAATTTTCGAACAGCAGTAGCACAGTAGCACCGTAACAACAACGACAACGGAACGTCACGTTTTTAAATCGCCAGTTAATCAATTGTCGATTTAATGCACTAACGCCTTCTGAAGATGCCAACCACTCGTGCTGGTGAAACGTCAAGAACACAAAATAACCGACACCGACGGCGGCCTAACAACCCAAAAAACAGAAGTTTAGAGTGCGTAGTGTTTCTGAGCGATTCAAAACTGGGACTTTCATTATTAACACTCTAAAATTAAACTATTTATTCTTTAAATTTTAAATGCAGAAATCTAGTTAAGAAAACGGTCATTAAAATTATATGATATGTTGAATGATATCCTTAAATGTGTCGGTTATAAAATTTTACTACATGTTTTAGTCTGGCAAATACCAAATGATTGGATGAGTGCCATCCTTCTTCCATACAGATTTGAATGTAAAATTCATTGTGCAAGTGTGCGAAACAAAGATTTTATTTTATCTTTCCAATTTAGGTTTAGTGGAGTATTCGATAAAAATGTACAGGTCTTAAATTTTGACGACAAATATTTGACATGCTAAAGTAGAAATGAATTTGAACAAAAAAAAAATGAGACCAGGGTGGTAGACCAGGAAAATTACCTTAAAAATAAATCGATTTTGCCAGTTTTCGACATCTAACTCGAAAAAGTACCAGGAATTGATTGTACATATGAGAGGGAGCTGGTCGACCCAAAGTGCATCTCGGGTGCATAAAGTACATCCCCGAAATTGCATAATGCTTTCAAAAATATACAAACTCGATAAAATTATGTAAAATAACGCAGAAATTACTCCTCGGGGGTTCTTGAGGGCGCTGTTTCCAATTTGATCTCGAATCACTCCTACGATCCCTAGGGTGCTCCGCGGAGGTGAATTTTGGCCAAAATCACCCCTTCACGACAGGTCGCGAGATTCCGGGTCAACGGTACTTCTTGGGGATTTTTGGGGCGCTGATTTGGAATCCACCATTGGAATTACCCTACGACCGACGGGGTGGCTCTGCGGGGGTGAATTTTGGCCAAAATTGCAATTTTAGAAAAAGCATGATTCTTAAAAAATATTTTTTCAACTCGCTAGTACAATAGGAATTTTTGACAAATTTTAAGGAACAATGCAAAAAGAATTCCACGTGCATTAACTGCGTCGACAGTGCCCCGGTGTCACGCTTTTTTCCGGCTCTTGGCTCCCAATATCGGAAATCTTTGCTTTGAATTGATAAAGTGGATTTCCACGTAAAGGGTTTTCCAATATTTTTGCCTTAGCTATTTCAATTTTCTTATATGCGTTTATTTGAGAATCGAAGAGTTAGGCTTTAGATACATTATTTTAGATTTAAAAAAATATCCTATCCCCTAAATAATGACTTGTTTATAAATGGTGAATGCAAATACTTGTGGGATTTTAATTTTTATATATATTAATAAAATGTCTTTTCATTATTTGGGTTTTTGAAAAAACTGTTTTAGATTTTAAAAAGACAAAATATTTTTAAAAAAAGTGCTCTTTTAGTAAATAGCGTTTTCTTTACAATTTAAATGTATTGCTATCAATAAGGAAAAATATTTTAAGTTAGAACTTATTATGGTCATCGTAAAGGATTTTCAATTATTCTTGCTTTAGCTATTTCAATTTTCTTATATGGATTTCTGCCTTCGACCGGTATCGAAGGTTTCTGGTATTAATCAAAATATTCGAGCAAGTAACCCAACGTTTTAGAGACTTGCTTATTTAAAAAAAAATATTTCTACTGAGGATCATGGTTCTTCTAGATCAGGGGTCTCCAAATTACGGCCCGAGGGCCACATCCGGCTCGCGGACAGATTTTGTCCGGCCCGCGGAGAGCTAGCATACTTGAAAACTCCTTTTAGAGAACAAATAATTTTTATAGCAAATTAAATTTAGTTTACTGAAGTATTCTAATTTTATGTTGAATAATTACTAATATGACATCTACATTGATATGGTCATGGGCTAACTCCGCTAACTCATAACATTCTTGTAGGCTTATTGTTATTGTTTTTGTGATAAGTTGGATGAAGAAACACAGAATTGTAATGAGTAAAGACATGTATAATATGCAGAAAATTTAACTTCAGTATATAATAACTAACAAATTATTGAAATGAATCAACTAACATTTAATACATTTTAAATAATCACATAACTTATAACAAACATAATGACATATGAAATACTAATGAGATTTATGTAATTGATATTTTCCACTGACAATAGTTTGTAGTTGTGGACTAATTTTACTTGTACCAATTATTAAAAGAGATTTAAGATGCTCATCAGTTAATTTCGATCTGTAAACATTTTTTGTGTACTTCATTTTGGAGAAGGTTTTCTCACACAAATAAGTAGTACCAAAAACAGAAAACAGACCACGAGCAAATTTATGCAAATTATCAAATTGTGTCAGTGGAAGACTCTTATAAAATTCCAACAAAGATGAGTTTTGATATTTGTTCTTAATTATATCACTGCATTGTAGATCAATCATTTCCATTTGAAGTTCCGGGGCTAGGGTTTCAATGTCAGTATCAAAAGGATTCTGAAAAATCTTAATTTGATTCGCAATGGCATCAAAGTCCGAGAAACGAGTAACAAAATTTATCTTCAAAGCACTCAAAGTTTCGATTGCAAAATCGATAGGAAACTCAGTCTCAGTAGTGTGGCTGAATATTTCACATGTTTTAAAATGTGAAAAACATTTACTTCGTAGTTGTGATTGAAACAGTCTCAACTTCTTACGGAATGATTTGATATTAGTGTATAAATCAGGAAGATGCTGGTTTTCTCCTTGCAATCCCAAATTCAGTTCGTTCACATGTTTTGTCAAATCAACATAGAATGCTAACTTCCACAGCCATGCGTTGTTTTGTAATTCAGTAAGAGGGCGATGCTTTTCATTCAAAAAAATTTCGATCACTGCTCGAAGTTCAAAAAGCGCTGAAGGACTTTCCCACAACTAAGCCAGCGTACGGCAGTATGATAAGGTAAGTCAGTTTCTCCAATCTCTTCAATAAATTGTCGGAATTGTCGGTGATTCAGCCCAAAAGATCTGATAAAATTAACAGTTGATATGACTGGTTTCAGAACGTCAGACATATCCAAACATTTTCCGCACAAAGACTGTTGATGAATGATACAATGTAAGACTAATGGTTTTGAACCACCGTCATTTTCTACAGCCTTTGACACAAGAGCGACCACTCCTTTATCTTTCCCACTCATGTTTTTGCCTCCATCAGTTGTAATACATTTCAAGTTTTTCCATCGAAGATTCTTTTGATTAATGGCCATTTCAACTCCTTTAAAAATATCTGTACCAGTAGTTGTGCCATGAATACTATACATATCAAGTAGTTCTTCGTGCACTTCATAGCTTTTATCTACTCCTCGAATATAAATCAACATCTGAGCAGTATCTGACACATCCGTTGGCTCATCCAAGGCCAAAGAAAACCACTTAAAATGTCCATTTTTGTCGAACAGTTGAGAGGATATATTTTCAGCGATGTTTTCTACCCTTCGAGCCACAGTGTTTGCTGACATACTGACAGTTTTTAATAAATTTACCTTTTCAGGGCACATTTCTTCGGCTACTGCAATTATGCATTCTTTGATCATTTCTCCATCGGTGAATGGTTTTCCACGTTTTGCAATTTCAAGAGCCACACGAAAGCTGGCACGAGTTGCAGCCTCTTGTTCAGTTTTGAGTTTTGTAAATGAAGATTGCTGCGATTTCAATCCGCGCTGCATAGCTTCGAATTTTTCTGTCCGCAAACTTCCTGTATATTTTGAGTATTTTTGAAAATGTTTTGTTTCATAATGACGTTTAATGTTATATTCTTTGAGAACGGCTATGCTTTCATTGCAAGTCAAACATAGCGCCTTGTTACTGGACTCAATTACGAAATACTGAATGTTCCACTGATCTTTGAATTTTCTGCATTCACTATCAATTTTTCGCTTCTTTTCCATACTACTAATTCACACACAAAAGCAACAATTCAAATCAAAATACTGTTATAAAGATGTCTTAAATTTAAACACGCACAAACACGTTTTAAGGAGGTATGCAATATTTTATTTAACAACAGTGTCATAGGAACTGACTTGTGGTTGCGCCACTAGCCTTCGTATATATTCCAATTACTGCCATCTAGAAGTGAGTGGAAGACACCAGAACTTTCTCAAACCAACGAGATTATTCTGTACGTGCTATTAGCGCCATCTGTTAGCGATAGAAGGTACTACCTATTTCCGCTTGTGTCCACCAGATGTCGTGTCACGTTACTCCTCATGGCTCGTACTCTACGACTAATCTAGAAATTACAGATAATGACAGGAAAATTAATAATATGCAGTGTTGCTGTTTTGCGGACTTTAGTCCGATTTGCAGCCTTTTTTAAACGTTGTGTACTTTTTCGGACTTTTTTTTCATCAGTGGACTATTTCACTTTTTACCACCGGCAACAATGATAATATGGTTTTGGCCCTCGGAACTTACTGGAGTAATCAGTATGGCCCTAAGGCTGGAAAGTTTGGAGACCCCTGTTCTAGATTCGCAATTTTGGCCTATATTCACCCCCGCACCGCCATTCCCGTCGGTCGTAGGGTTGTTTCAACGACGGGTTCCGAATCAGCGCTTCCATAAACCTCCAAAAAGTACCTTTGACTCGGATTCTCGCGACCTATCGTTAAGGGGTGATTTTGTCCAAAATTTCTCCCCTTGGAGCCACCCCCGGGCATCGTAGGGGTGTTTCGATGTCAGAGTCGAAATCAGCGTGGTTGAAAACCCCCGGGGAGTAACTCTAGTCAGGATTCTCGCGTCCTTTCATGCAGGAGTAATTTCAGCCAATTTTGGCCAAAATTCACTCCCTTGGAGTCACCCCCGGGCATCGTAGGGGTGTTTCGAGGTCAGACTCGGAATCAGCGCCCTCAAAAACCTCCGGGGAGTAATTTTTACGTTATTTTACATGATTTTATCGACTTTGTATATTTTTGGAATAATTATACAATTTCGGGGATGCACTTTATGCGTCTGGGATGCACTTTGGATCGGCCAGCTTCCCATCATATGTACAATGAATTCCTGGTACTTTCCCAAGTAAGATTTCGAAAACCGCACGCCGATCTGAGTTGTCTGGAAAAATCGATTTATTTTTGCCCAAATTGCTGTAGTCACATGACTCCTGTTATGGCGGCAAATTAGAAAAATGTTTTATAAAATATCACAAAGCGCAGCTAGGAGGTAAAATATAGAAACAACTTATGAGACCAAACTGTTTATAAATACAATTTTGTTTTAGACCTATAAACTAAATTTCAAAGAAAAATTTAAAAATTTAATAAATTATATCCTTAGCGACATACTATATACGACATACATAATATTTTTTTGTTTTTGTTACTTAAAATCAATCGGCCATAAAATACAATTTTAAGCTTTCATTTGATGGTGTAAAATTGTATTTTAACGCCCTAGGGCGAAAAAGTAACAAAAAAGCCAGGCTGCAGGCTCCTGTGATTCCTAAGTTCAAAACAACCTTGTGCAACAAATACGTTTCATCTGATGCACTTGCAAAAAAGTTTTGAATCTCCTCTTTTTTTAAAACATTTGACTTTCTAGAAATATATCCATCTGATGATCGCTTTAAAAGTGTGATTATTTTTGGGAACTTACTTATATCAATGTTGTGGTAATTTTTTACTTTATAATCAGTTTTTTCGACAACCTCTGGTTTTTGAGTTATGAGGCCTCCAAGTAGACTAATCTAAAAAAATCGGCGTTATGTCCGTAAAGTAAAAAATTACCAAATATTTTGTGCAGGGTTATTAGCGATTTCAGCATGGAGTAGAGGGGGCATGGTGTTGAGGGCTTCATGTTTTGATTATTCTTTCTGACAGGTATACCAGCAACGCACTTTCTGTTATGGACTGAACCGTTCGTAATTCGCACCATCTTATGAAATCACAGTATACCAGCTTCTTCTATTTCTGAATTATTTCGGCTCATAATTCAAATTTAAAAACCACTTTTTTTTCGAACTTGGTTGAGACCACAGGAAATTATTTCCTTGATTATTTAAAGTTATTTAATCAATTTGACTTAAGCTTGACAGTAACATCAGCAAAAGAATCCAATATATCAGTGTTAACGAAAATAAAGGAAAAATAACCACAGAAAATGATTAGTCATTAATTTCAATTGTACTTTCCCTTGCACATCTCGGGAAACAACTTTCAGCAGCGGGCGTAAAAGTGCTATTTTATGCCCTTGGTACAAAAATAACTATATTAGGACCTATCATATGTTTTTAAATGAAAACAAATACATTTTTTATCATTGATAAAACAGAAAAAAAATTACTGTATAACTTGATCAAAAAGCTAATACTTAACAGTGGTCTTTTAAATACGTTAGTTACTTTTTATTTTTAACCTTTTAAGCTCCACATCAGGGTCCTAGGTTTTTTTATATGGATTCAGGGCATTAAAACAAGTAAGGTAACACGTCCACAGTGTCAAAATGTGTTTTTAGGTTATTTGACATACACAATTGATTACCGGAAAACTTGTTTAAAATACTTTAATACCAAAAAAAAAACTCCTGTTTGTTTTAAACTTTTTTCCACATAGTATCTTATAGGTAGACAGTTTTCTCACGCTTGTGCGGAACAAAGGTATTTTTGGCTACAAAAAACCCATAGTTTTTAATATTTTGGCTTATTGTAAGAAAAGTACGGCAAATGTCGCATAACAGCACAATAATGTTTATATAATTTTAATAATAATAATTATTGATAAGTAATTTGTAGTATTTAAAAACTTTAATTATCGCCAATTTCATTCGATTATTAATATGCTATAAAACAAAAATGTTTTATTATTCTGAATGTTTTAATTGGGATAGAAAAGTAGTTATACATTTATGTTATTTTTTAATTTCAGAATAGTGAAAAACCCAGTAGTGGTACCAATGGCAAACGAACAAGTTCATCCAGTGGTGTCTCATCAGCTAAGAGTGAAAGAAGTGATAGCAGTGCTTCCCTAGACGTCAATATGGATAGCAAACCCATTAAAAATATGTCTAGGATCAAGCAGACTGTTAAAGTTCCTAGTAATTCGACGTAAGTGTATTTAAATTATTTTATTTAATTAAATATTATTTTCAATTTTGTTCCACTATTTATTTTAAAAAAGACCTTATAAAAATCATACAACTTTTTATAGCAACAGAATATTTATTTATTGATATAATATTATTTTTCATAATTCAGCACCAAACCGTCGCAACAGAAAAACAGCCCGAACGCAACAAAAAAGGACAGTCAAAAACCCCAATTGTTACAAAATGGCGGCCCCAAGATGGCGGTAGAAGTAGAGAAACACGCCAGCAAGGTAGCAGCACTGCCTTCGAGTAAGATTGCTGAACCTAAAGTTAGGGTTTCTGCACTCAAGGAAATAAAATCAGCAGGACACCATCAGCTGCCGGGAAATGGAACGGGAATACCTAAACCCACATTAGCAGTAAAAGGTTAGTATCAGTAACAATTTTATTAAAAAAACAATATTAAAGTTGTTCTAAAAGTTAAAAAAAAAAATCTTTAAAAATCAAAATTAAGTAGTATTTTAAGGTGACTTTTTTTCAGAAATATTTTAACTTTATACTGCCAAGATTCCCAAATATGTTTAAATGCATTTAATTACGATTACATTATAAAAAGGTATTTATTATACATCTTAGCGGCCGTAAAGTGACCCTTCATGTACTCGTAAAATAAACTTTAGTCTTTATTTTACACTTTTTTATGGTATCCAACACCACTTTAGGAATTTTACATCTTTATTATTTTCATGCGCAATATTACACTAAGATTATTATACCAAATTATTAGTTTGAAAAGTAATTATTAATATTTATAACCCAATAAGATATTTTTGATATGATCATACCTACATTATCATATTATTTTTTCATTGCAATATTATTGAAGTCATTTGATACAAAAAACACTGATGTACAATTGTATTTATAAAAAAGCACGTACGAAAAGAAAAGGTAACCTACTTTAATTTTTTTTTATGGTAATGTTAAACAAATTTTGATCTTGTCAGTAGAAAATAATGCTGCGTCAGCTATCTAACATTGAAAAGACTCAAAAAGTGTGCAAAATCGAAGAAAGGTGGCCAATTCGTGCGATAGCAGAGTTATATCACAGAAATAGGAAAATCTTAAAAATAAAACAACGTTTCGAGCAAGAAAATTTAGTAAAAAGATGAATTGGTAAGTCCAGTTGCAAAAAAATGTTACTTACCAAAAAACGGGGACAATCCACGGTAATTTTTGCCTTAAACTATCGCACCTCTCAATTTCTGAAACAGGTAGTTATTACTGATAAAAAACATTTCAGTCAACTTATCACGGAACTATTCGTATATATCGTCCGAGCAGCGCCAGGTTTCAGATGCTCTGTAAATATGTGGGGCTGAATATATGTTAATAGGCCTGCTGTTTGTTGGAATATAAAGAGAAGGTTTAATGTCCAGAATAATTAAATATTTTAGAAAACATAATCCTTTTATCTACTGATTTAAACGAGTTATGGCAAATAAATAATTCAGTGCTGGGAAGAGCTAAATCCAAATAATATATTTAATATAATTCAGTCAATGCAGAGTAGACTGGCTCAAGAAATTAAAAAAAAAAAAAGGATTATATGACCAAATATTAGATTTAATTCCAACTGAATTTTGTTTTTTATGAGTAAAACTCTTTGAATAAAATTAAATATTTACTAAGAATATTTACTTATTTTTATTTTATTTATTTACATGTATATTAACGCCCGACGCTATTGCTTTGAATTTTTGAGAACCTATGACATGTGATAACCTCCAACAAACAATCAGTTTTAGAAGCCGAATTGACACAAAAATAACAAAGATACTTGAACGCCTTTTTTTATAAATATTTATGTACTAGGGCTCTCGCCCAAACGTCAATATTGGTCAGCTTACAATCTCCCATATACCCTTCTGCTACCGTAGAGGACCGCCGTCCTCCGTGCCTTTTAATTGTCTCCATATTTGATCCCGTATAAGCCAGCCCAGTAGCCAATAAATGTCTAAAGCCAAATCATTAATATAGAGAGAGTTTTGCTATGTCTAGATACTTGGCAACAACAGCTGGCACATTTCCAATTTTGTGTATTCCTACGGGTTGCTTAGTAGTTATGAATAATAATGAAAAACTTTTATTTGACATTATAGATGGTGGCAATGCAATATATTTTTTTACTTTATTAAGTAAATCAACATTTTCAATTTTTCCAGGAACTATCACAAATATTTTTTTTTTGGTTTCGTATCTTCCAGCTAGACCAAATATGAGAATAACCTAAGAACTAAAATAGAGTATTTTAACAAATATTTTCAAAATCCTATATTTTTGTATAAAAATACCTTATTGAATAGATGTTTCTTTATCATTTGCTATTGATAAAAAGTCGCCAATTTGTTCTTTGGACAGGATTAGGGACTCATTTGGGCGATATCCTTCCGATTCCTTTTTAAGGAAAGGGAAAATAATCGGAAAAATTTACTTATGTCGCTTGCTTAGTGTCAAAATAAGCCAGACATATGTTTTCTGTGGTTTTAATTTTCTTTCGTTCACATCATTTTCGGTACAAATTATACTGGGTGCATCGTCGGGCAGGATATAGGAAATCCCATGTAATTGTTAATGGGGTCAATTGTTGGCTTCCCTAATTATTTTGGAGAAAAATTCTATTTAAGTTTATTGAAGATCATGCAAATCTACGTCCATGGTAAAAACATTAGATTTTTCGGTTACACCGAGTTAGATGCTAATATATTTTTTAAAATTGTTACTTTATTATCGCCTCATATTTATGAACAACCATAAAAATACCAGTTAATTGTGAATTAGCGTCATCATTTTAAAATTTAGTGCTTTATCATTACTGAAAAATCGTACATGCAGACGAATTAAGTTAAGTTAAACTAAAGAAACAAATCTCAAGAACTATGGCATTTGCCATATTTATATGCTTCAATAAATTATTAATACTATTACAAAAAATATGTTGGAAATAAATTTAAGATTTAGGAAAATTTTCAAATATTCCTCCATTGGCTACTTGACAATAACCCAGACATTCATAAAATTGTCTTCTTACATTGGCTAGCTGGTTATTGAAATTTTATTGGATTCTGCAGAAATAGAATTTTTTTACTCGTCTATAGACTAGAGTAATCCTTGTAAATCTTGAAGTCATTTGGCGAAATATCAGGAGACCTGGCTGGCCAATTTATGGTGTGATGTAGGACAATAACATTTCCATTAAAAGCATAGTGTAAATATTCCCGAACAGACAGGGTATTATGTGCCTGGCTGCCATCCATTTGGAACCAAACTTCCTGATTTTCCCTGGAGGCATCATTTATAGTAGGTAAAATGTATTCTTCGAGTAGTTCCAAATAATATTCTGCATTCAAATTTCGATTAAGAAAAATGGTCCAATAATACGTTGTCCGAAAATCCTCCTAAATATTTACTTTCTATGGATATTGCATCCTCGTTTTGTCAAATCTGTATAGTGTTTCTTTGCTCCAGTATCGGTAATTTTGATGATTGGGTCATTGTTTAACGTTAATGTGCATTCATCAGTAAAACAAATATTTTTAAAAAAATCCTCGTTTATGTTTGCCCCTTCCCTCATATTAAAACAAAATTCCTGCCGTCTTATTTCATCCCCATTCCTTAGCTCTTGATGTCTTTCATATTTTATAAAAAGTATTTATGACGTTTAAAAAACCGGTCGCTGTTGAGTGATCTTTTCCTATGATATCCTAAAAGTTTCCTTGTGCTTATAGTATCATAAATAGTCATAGTACCATTTAATTATCAATACTTTTTCTTCACTAGTATAAATTATGGTTAATCTTTTTGCTATACTATTTTTTGATAATGATAAAGCAATAAATTACAAAATAACAACGTTAATTCACAACTAACTGGTATTTTTATTGTTCATAAATATGAGACGATAATAAAAAAACAATTTTTAAAAATATATTAGTATCTAACTCGCACACGGTGTAACCAGAAATCTAAAGTTTTTACCATGGACATAGATTTGCATGCTCTTCAATAAACTTAAATAGAATTGTTCTCCAAAATAATTAGGGAAGCCAATAATTGACCCCATTAAGAATTACATGGGATTTCCTATATCCCGCCCGACGATGCATCACCCGGTATATTTCTCATATACATGCTTCGATTTCGTAGATAATAAGGACTTTTTATTTGACAAATGTACTTAAATCAACCTTAAACATCCATAGCCGTTAGCAATTAAAGCAAACTTAAAGGTCTGACACTGACAACCGCCGGTCTAGTACACATGGTTTTGGAATGTAACAAAAGTTATTAGGAAGTTATTAACGTTTAAAATGTAATCGTACCAAAAATCTTGTATGTTATACATACATAAACATGGTTTTATTGGTCTGGTCTCATAAGTTTATAGTCTCGCTCGCTCGCTCAGTCGGCCATAAAAAAACTCGACAAATAAAGCCATGCTTTATATACTTACAACATAAATAGCTATTATTTTTTGATTCTAGGGACAACCAAACTAGTACCACCTACAACAAATACGCCATCTCACCCCCAAAAACCACAAATA
This sequence comes from Listronotus oregonensis, assembly GCA_019359885.1. Lineage (NCBI taxonomy): Eukaryota > Metazoa > Arthropoda > Insecta > Coleoptera > Curculionidae > Listronotus > Listronotus oregonensis. Next base: position 59,531 of record JAHBCN010003105.1, read on the forward strand.
TCACGTGAATCGTCCCAACACTCTCTGTCCAATCAAAAACCCGCAGTTGCTATGGTATCGCCTATGAAGAATGAGCAAATAAAGGAAGCCTTACAGACTCTCTCGAAAGAACATCAACAGGTTTCAAACCAGTCTCTAAAAGACAGTCAAAATAATACATCAAAAGATCAGCAGCTACCGAAGGAAACTCAAGTGTCAACTAATCAGCTGTCAGAAAGTAGTAACAGTGCTTCCACGGGTCACCACAGTAATTCAAGTGACAGTTCTGTTATTTATAAGCCATCAAGTGAGAGTAGTTGTTCGGAACATGTAAATAACCCCATTCCTAATAGGTATGTAGTTATAATATTTTATATTTATTAATTATTTATTATTTTATAAGTTATAATATTAGCTATTTAACAATAAGGACCCGAGTTTCTTTCAACCAAACTAGGCCATCATCAGGACCGACACTAAAACTAGTTTTTTTTGTATATTATGTGAAATATCTTACTTACTTTTTAAAATTCACATGTACATTCGGTCATTTAAAACTAAACAAGTATAAAATTTTAAAATATGATTAACACTTTAAAATTTACAAACAGAAAATACGTAAGTCGCTAGATAAGTTTTATCGTACTTACAGAATATTTACTTTTTTTCGAACTTCATACGCTCGAACCAAGTAGCAAAAGGCTCTTTCCAAAATAACTGTGGAACATTAGCGCAAATTTCGTCAAACGCTCCCAATAGCTCTGAGTTGCACGAAAAATTTCGCCCTTTTAATCGTTTCTTTACATAGGGGAATAAAGAAAAATCACATGGCGCCAAGTCCATACTATAGGGAGGATGACTAAGTAATTTTATTTCAGATTTCTCAAGAAAGGTGGTCGTAAAACCGGCTGGATGAGCTGAAGCATTATCATGCTGAAAAAAACAGGTATCGAGTATCGAGTTTGGTAGCTCATTTTTTAAAGCTTGGAAAACTTTTGGAAGACTGTGACAGTCTTTCTCTAAAGAAACAATCGCCAAAATCACTCTCTCACTAAAAAAAACTGCTACCATTAGTTTCTTCACAAAACGAGCTTGTTTCACTAATATCGGTGGTTCTTCATCTTTAAATATCCACATTTTGCTTTGTGATTTAGTTAGGACATCGAAATAATAAATATAGGATTTTTACCCCCTAATAATCGAATTGATATTATTAGAGTCACCGTCGTTAAATTTTTTAAGCATTGGTTTGCACCACTTTACTCTCTGCTTCCGTAGACTATCGGTAATCAAATATGGTCCCAGAGTGAACAAAACTTTTAATTCGTTGTGCAGAATATGATAAATAGTCGGTGTACTTATTTTTATTAAATTCTCTATTTGACGGTATGTTATTCGTCGGTCTTTCACAATAAGATTTTTTATGGTTAGAATATATTGGCCTACCAGATCTTTGCTCGTCCTTTAAGTTAAAATTTCCTCTTTAGAATTGTAAATACCACCTTTCTACAGTTCTTAAAGATGGACAAGTATCGTTCAACACACCATTTATATCTTCAGAGCATTGTTGCTTTGTAAGACCACGAAAAAAATTGTACAACATAATAACACGAACATCACGTCGCGTCAACTCAGCCATCACAGTGATTTATTTATTTTTTATAAATTATGAAAACACAATACGCGGATCAAACGGCAACTGTTAGTAATCATATGAACTAAGGTTTATCATAGTACCCTCAAACAAATCTCTTCTTGCTTCGATCATGCGTATATGAAAATCCTATATAATAATATAGATGTAGAAACATGGAAACAAGAAGATAGATAGGTAGTTGTTAAAATTACTTTGAGTAAGCTTCACTTACATACCTTACGAACTGATGTTTGCTTAAAACTTATAGACAATGATGAGAATTAATTGAAAGATGTTTTTTTATCTCCATTGTCCTAACTTCTTTAAAAAAGACACGACGTTTTAACCATTAAGTATCTTCAGCCTTCTTCATTATTCATATAGAGATACCTACCGGTTGAAACATTGTGTTTTATAAATAAATTAAGACAGTGAGAGTTCAAGAAACATCTTTTTTACGAAGTGATATTTCACACTTTTATAGGTGCTGTTAAAGTGTTGTTAATGATTGCATTCCTATTTTTTACAGAAAAGAACCCGTAACATATCTAAGTGACGTCACTTCACAGCAAAACCAAAACGTTCAACCCCAACCACTTAAAACTCTAAACGAAACGCAAGAAATGCCTTTAGAAGACAAACAATCAAAAACGAACTGTCAAAAATCACCTCCACCAAGAGACAGCCCCAGACTGACCACTATTCCTAATCATATCAGACAAAGCATATCAAAAGTAGAAGACAACCATATATCATCAGACCAAGACAAAAATATCAGTATGAAGCACATAAAGGAACATAGTTTCGGTATCGTCAACGCAAACGCTAAAGAAGATCAATCTCTCTTTAACTATAATGATGACTTTAACTTGAACCACCAAAATATGACATTTAACAACCCCCCATCGAATTGTGTTAACGATAACTTTAACGTTGTCGTTAAAGATACCAATAATGGCGATAATCTGAATATAGAACCGATGAGGCCATTATTAAGGGGGTACTGTAGCACGTTAACGTTACCGGGACGACAAAGGGGGCCTTATAATAGAGTACCGGCAGAAGGAGATTATTGTGAGATATCGATGGCTAATGGGTAAGTATCAAAACCCTGTATTTTTTTCTTTTAGGTTTTCTTAGCATCTTGGTACCCTTTTAATTTTATCGTTTATCTTTCTGTGTTTACATAACATTCGTATTTTTTTTGTGTCTCAGAAGTATGGATGCTATAATTTTCTAGAATATTTAAATCTAACCATTAATATACTTGACCTCTATTTTATGACAATAATTTATATGGCACATTCAAGATGGTTGCATTTAATATACTTTAGTAGTTATAGTACCGAAGCCATTGATGTTTTAAAAGCTGTAGATTGGGAGAGAGGCTCCTTTATTGATCCCAACATTGTGCAAAAGAGATAGAGCTAAGACGGGCAAAAAATATATAACTCAACTTTGCCAAAAATCATTTTTCTGTGTTAATAAAACATACAATATAAAAAAATATGCAACAAGTATTTTACTATTTATAGTCCAGAAAACGAAGCTAGAAAAAGTGCAAAACCTCCCCATTTTCTCAAAATGCATAGATTTGCATAAAAATTTGGGATTAAGCTTAACTTACCCTTCTCTTCACGCCGATGGGCGCTCTTTATTTTTTAGGGGTGAAAACTGCCCTTTATTGCTAAAACCTATAAACTATACATTAAAGCTTAAGTTGAGTATAATTTGACTGAAGTTATTTAAAAAAGTAGTATTTTGTTTCTTTGAAACATTACTTGAAATATTTCAGCCCTTTAAAATCAACCCCTATTATGATTTTAAAAAATATATTTACCCTAAAAAATTAATATATTATCACAGTGTTTTGCATGGAAATTTGGGACTTACCTTTTTTTTAAAAAATCTCCATTATGCTGAAGGTCGCTTTTTATTTTTTGGGGGTTAAACCCCCCCTTATTGCAAAAACTTTTCAAACTTTCATATTAAAGTTTAAGTCACATAAAATTAGGCTCATATAAATCGAAAAATAAGTATTTAATTCTTTAATATATTATTTAATATGTTTCAACCCTTGAAAATCAACCCTTATTACGATTAAAAAAAAATACCCTAGAAAAATTAACATATTGTCACAGAATTGTAATAAAAAAATCCGACAATCAAAAGTATTACTAATTTAATTTTGTAATTTTTTTATCCTTCAAAATTTACCCCTTACAATATTACAATGCCAAAAATAGTACGAAACCGCGGATTTTTTTAAAAAATGCATCTAATCGCTTTTAAAATGCTCCAAAAAATTGTTTTTTAAGCATAACTCCTTCAGTGTTTGTAATAAAAGGTTCTTTAAAAAACCATTTTGTTGTTTTTTTTAAGAGCTATAAGGTCCTATACAGCGCTTTCATTTCAAAACGAACCACCCTAAATATCTTTAAAAAAAACACTCACCAAAAAAACAAAGAAACACGTCGATTTAGATATACAGGGGGAAGTTTAATTTCGTATTTGATAAAATTTTATCGGTCACCTCCTAACCTCCAGTTAACCTCACTTTGATATGTCAAATGGCAACCTCCATAGTGTGACACATCATTGTAAGCGGCATGAAATTTGCTATCCAACAGTACTAAGAAACTTTAAATCGATGGACGTAGAAGCGACTTAGAAGTAAAAATGTGTGGAATAGACAACGTCGGATCTATTGCGAACTGTCCTAGTACCTCAACCTGGCGTGCTTCGTCTCAAACCCTTTCATTAGTACTTTTCTTGTTGCATACAGATCCAGTTTCTTCAAACTTACGCACCAATTCCATTACATATTTATGCCCCACGTTTTTATTTTGATGCCTCTCATTGAATACTCTGGCGGTTCTACGCGCGCATCATTTTCAGCCCCATATAGGAAAATTATTTCTATTCTCTCTGCTAGAGTATACACCATTTTAAAATCAAGATTCTTAATTTTAAACTAACGTGTCAAATGACAATCCAACAGTAATATTTAACTGGTTCTAAACGTCTTAAAAACTTGTGCTTTTGCAGTGTTTTGCTGTAGCAGTAACAAAAATAATAAATTGGAAGAATGCACACAAAATGCTGCGAGGAATTTCAAACAAGCTTGTCTCGCCAATAACGGCGCACATTTTGAGCATTTGATAAAATAAATTATTTGAACACGATAAACTAATTAACACACATTTTACTTTAAGTCGCTTCTACGTCCATCGATTTAAAGTTTCTTAGTACTGTTGGATAGCAAATTTCATGCCGCTTACAATGATGTTCACCTATGGGGGTTATTTGACATATCAAAGTGGGTTAACTGGAGGTTAGGAGGTGACCGATAAAATTTTATCAAAAAGAAGTTAAATTCCCCGTATTTAAATCGACGTGTTTCTTTGTTTTTTTGGTGGTTTTTTTTAAAATATTTGGGTGGTTCGTTTTGAAATGGCTTTTTAAAACTATTTAAACCCCTTACTTTTTTAAAGGGGTGACTTTAAAGGGCTGAAACAATAGTGCTCTTCCCGCTTTTAAATTTATATCTCATTTTCGTCATCCAGTAAATTTAAAAAAAATGCAAAATGTTTGTAATTTAAAAAGCTACAATTTGAAACTCTAGTAATTTTTGTATCTCCCTTAGTTTTTAAGTTATTATGAAGAAAGGGTAATTTTTTGTTATAGAATTTTAATAAAAAATGACCTTTTCTTCAAAGGTCATTTTTTTATTAAAATTCTAAAGTTGACTTTCACTTGCTTTTTTTTTTCAAATTAATCAATTTAAATTTTAAAGTGTATTTATAATACATAGATAAAGAGAATTGAAATAGGGCTACGACTCATTTTAATTAGGGTGGTAGTTAGGAAGTTGTTTTCGAAGATTTTTGCACTCAAAAAATTTTGGTCTAACCGTATTTTAATCATAACTCACTCAATTTTTATTCTATATACCTTTTTTTAAAGAAACGTCTTTGCAAATGCTTCAAAAAAGTTATGATTTATTTTCCTCGAAAAATACGTAGATTTTGGGTTATTTGCCTTTGAAACTCTGAAATTTTGTGTTTGATGAATAACAGCTAACCTTTAACAAACCACATGGTTTGTATTGGTCCCACAGCAATTACAAAAAAAACGAGTAATTTCCAAAAAACCGATTAAAAACATTGATTCTATACATTTTACAAAAAAAATGCATAGAACATTTTTTGCTTAGAAGTCATTTTCTATCGATTCGTATAGTCAAAATATAAACAAAATTCACCCCCGAGATGGTTTGGCAACCACCCCAAGGTAAAAGCGCCCTTCGGCATGATATAGATGTTGATCCTTGGACTATTTTCTACCTACTGTCAAAATTTCAAGTCATTCTATACATTTTGAAAAAATTGAGGGGCAAAATGGTTTGTTTCCTGGACTATCATCTTTAAGCAAGTTTGCTAGTTATTTCGATCAATAAAGAAATATCTTTGTTTTAAACAAATTTAAAGTGTGAACAAAAGGTGATTTTATTAAAATTTTTCATTTTTATGGTTTGTCAAGGTTTTTGCATTGACGCTTTAAAACGTTAATAACTGTTTGCTACTGAAGTTAAGTTATTAGTGTGGTAGCTCCATCTCTCGCGGGCCTCTCTTTCTTATGTAAGCAGCAAATATAATGCGTTACTGAAAAGACAAAAGGTCAGGCCATAACTTTTAAAATGTTAAAGATTGGAACACACACACATACACACAGCGGATTGTATTTGATCCTCTATCCATTTAATAGCAATTTTCGAATAGGTTTCATTAAAAGTATTTGTGTAATAAATGCATATGCCAAATTTATACAATTTTTTGCAAGTTAATTTTAACTTTTTAAAAGAAATTTTCAACAATTATTGACAAAAATTAAATTGTACTTATGTAAAACTAAAAGAAACACCTTTCTGTGGTGTGTATGTGTTAATTGGGATGGCACTCTTAAGTAGCTCTGTATATAATAGAGATTTGTGAATTTCCTTTATGAGGGGCTAAAAGAGCGTTTTTTGCGTTATTCTTTATATAGTAATAAAAAAGCCCCTGTATGTTGTGTCCAAAAATACTTTCGGAGTAGTTCTGTATGAGTCGACCCTTTAACTATTCCTTTCTAATTTGCTTAGAATATGTACTGCCACCGGTTAGATTTTTGAGCTGCATTTCCATTTTCGCCAAGGACAATTTTTTTAATACAGATACCGGCAGCTTTATCGGTATTAATTTTTTAATTTTTAAAAATATTTAAACCCCCTAATTATGCTCCACCAGTGATTCCATTTTACCCATATACGATCTTGACCTATGGTTAGTAGGTAGGTAGTAAAATAAATTACTCGCCTAAAGAGATACTCTGGATATTTTGGCTCACGAGCTGCTTGACTATAGGTTTGTTCCAGCACGTCGAAAAACCGTCACCGAACGATCACGCTCTAGTGATTAAAGTGGCCGACAAAAACGGTTTTTGGGGACTGTTTGTGACCAAAAAAATTTGGGATCGTTTATGTTACGGTTTAAAACGGTAATTCCGATCAGGGCCCTAAATTGAAAACTGTTTGGGTTGACTTGCGCATTGAGCATCTTGGCACTGGATTTTGATTTTAACAGCTGTTTCAGTTTATTGTTCATATTTCATCTTCATATGTTTACTAAAGGTAGGATTATGAGCAAAAATTAAGTTAAGTTAACAAAAATTAAGTTATTATAAATTAAGACATTTGTGTGAAAACATGCCAATCAGTTTAAAAATAACAATAAAATTTAGCATACGTAGGGCAAATCACTGTTAATAGGGTTTTCGTGATTTTTATTTTATTGGTGCACTCTCTGAGCTGTCCGGTAATTTTTTAACTTCTTAAATAAATATTTGTCTAAAAATATATAATTTTGTTAAATTTTTTATAACGCATGGAAAGACGAGTTTCTGTAAGCCTATTTTATAATGTTATTGTGTGGGAGCTTAATTATTTTAAAAAGGAAACGTTTATTTCATTTTATGATAAGGTTAAAAAATTAAAATAAGTTAGGAAAGTTAAAAGTTGGTTATCTTTTTAACCTAATTTTTGAATTTATGTGTATAATTAAAACCATTTGATCACATAATGTTTATCTTTTCTTGTGTGACTTTAACTTATTTAACTTAATTTAATTTTTCTGCATAATCCTAACTTTATTTAGGGAATAGCGTGCAACGTGCTTTAGCATTTCCTATTTCCTTGCTTGTTTAATTATTCAAAAGCATTAATTTTTACACCTCCTAAGCACATCATTAAATTTAATTATCTTTAAAGATGAGTGACGATATTATGAGTGATATTCGCTAACTTTGATCACAAAAATAATAAGTAGAAAAGTAGGGTTATATTTTCAAAACAAAAATTTCAAAAACTTTTGATTTGACATTCCCCAAAACGATCCGCAAAGCGATCCAACGTTTGAACTTTTACTTTTCGTACCGTCACGAAACTATTTTAAGTCCGCGCATGCGTCGAAGCGCAACAAAAACAGTTAAAAAACGATGTCGAAACGATACCGGATGCTTGTTGGAACAAACCTAGTGTTGACACATAAAACATGCTTTATTATGCAGGGACTCGGCGCGTAATTTGAAAAGTAGGCTTTTTCTAAATAATGCATTTAATGTAAAAAAGGCAAATCATGGGTCTTTTCAAATTCGTCTCCGCATTTTTACGTCTTATAAATATAAATATATAAGAAATATAATTGGGAAAAATAAAAAGCCGCTATGCTAACAACTAACCATGACACTAGAACTTAGGGCTTTTATTTGTTTAAATTATCCCACATAGAATTATTAACAAAATTTTACTTCTACTTCATAATTAGACAAATTCAAAAGCCCTAAGTTCTAGTCGGTCATGGTTAGTTCTGGTTAGTTAAAGCGGCTTTTTATTTTCTCCAATTATATTTTAGATGTGAAAATACGGGGACGTATTAGAAAAGACCCCAAATCATTACTTTACACATTAAAATTAATTTTTTTAGGTTATAACAAAATCGTTAGATTATTAGATATGCGTCAACAGTGTCAAGAAGCTCGTCAGCCAAAATATCCGGGGTATCTCTAGACACGAATAAAAAAAGATCTCCAATTCTTAAAAAGTTATCGTTTTAACATACGATAGACATACACAGAGTTTCGGCGTTAATAAAAAAAAATAACGATTATTAGGTTTTCTCATTATATACATATATATGGAAAAAGAGGTTTTATTGAGTTTTCCATTAATTAAAACAAAAATTTATTTTAAGTACTTATTTAGGGGACAGTTAACACCAAACCTCCCTCAGCTGCGCCATTGGTTATTGGGAGTGGAGAGTACGTAAAAAAATAAAAACATTGACACATGTTTCATCTGTTTTAAAATCATCAGGATGTTTTCAAGTTTTTTCTTCTTCAACAGTTACTTGTCTGAAGGTGAATTATTAAGGGGATCAAATCCTATGGACATATCAGATGGATACCTTTCAGAGGGTGGCTCTGTCCTTTACGCTCGAAGAATGCAAAATATGCCAACTCATCATGTGTCAAATGGGTAAGTGAAAAAATAATATTTTAATTATCTAAAAGGTAAACAGGATGGAAATAGAGTCGAAGAAAGCCCGGAGTCTGGCCGTAGGCCTCTGATATTATGTTCTTATCCAAAAAAAAAATTTTTTAGGTTTTTATATGGGTTTGAACATATTAGTTAAAATTTTAAGAAAAAAGAGAGATATTTGCTATAGATATATTTATAAAGAAAAATACCGTGACTTAAAAAATGTTACAAGACATTTATCAAAAGTTTAAATATTCTATGACAGTTGGTGATAGTAAATATAGTAGGAAAATTAGATTTTTAATTTTTAATTATATATATATATATATATATATATATATATATATATATATATATATATATATATATATATATATATATATATATATATATAAGATATATATACAAAACTAGGTCTTTATGTAACAAAAAAATGCTCTACTGATTAAGAAATTATAATCAAAGATAGTTGAATTAAATTTAAAAATAAATCGGATTTTAACAGCACTAAGACGCGTTTCCATTGAAATTCGCAATGTCGTTTTATATCACTTAAGAATTTGACTTGATTTCCATGAAAACGCGTCTTAGTCCAGTAAAATTTCCAATTTATTTTTGAATTCAATAAAATTAAATATCAAATATCTTTGATCATATTTCCGTAACTAGTTGAGCAAATAATTTTTCTTTTTGCACACAGACATTGTTTTTTACGTAGGTTCGTATTTTTAAATAAAGAAACGCACCATTTTACTTGAAATTCCAATGTGACCCTACAAAATGGGTTCCCCGATACCCTCCTACATCACAAAAATTTTATAAAAATATTTGAAATCGTCTCCGACATACCGCATTGTAACAATTTAATGACTAACCCTTATATATTTATATGCATTTATTTATGCAGTTGGAAAACAGAATTAATTACGTTTTTATCTTTTCGGGAATTGAGATATTTACCAAAAAATACAACAACTACTTCAAGCATTGCTTTAATGTAACTTATTTATTGTTGTTTTATCCATATGTGGTAACGCCAACTAAAATGTCAGAAACGCGTGGCAGAGACGCCTGTCATTTATTTCGCCTGAACTAATTTATGATAATAACAACGAGTTCTTAGGAAATAAAATATTAGGTGGTGTTGCATAGGTCTTTATGGTTTTAAATTCAATAAAATAAATAAAAATAATTCAATTAATCATTAATTAATTGAATTTTTTCTGCGGCTTTCCCAAATTTAGTATTATTTTCAATTTATTTTTTCTTTACATGGTCTGCAGATCAATGAATCGTTTGCCTAGATAGCATTAGCAAACTTGGTTATATCAATTAATCAAAATTAGAACAAAAAAATATTTTTCTGAACTAATAACTACTTCCTTTTTTCTCAATAAAACTAGATTATTAAATAGGAAGAATTAAAAACTACAAACGCTTTTATTTACAATAAAACTGCTTGACAATAGTATAAATCAAACAATAGAATTTTTTGCCGCACTGGTTTGACACTGGCAACAACGCACTGACTACATATCTTGTTGAGAAAGAATCTTCTTTTGGGGGACGGAGGTACATTTCGTCAATACCATTGTAGCCAAATGTAATCTTTTCGAAGAAAAATAACGGCGGCAAATTTAATTCATTTATTAAATGTTGGTCGCTTAAATAACAAAAAACGAATATTTGAATACCTTTAACTACTGCTTTTAATTAAAAACTAGTATTTTAGTTTTACATGATACATAATTTTGTTAAGGGCCATTCATACTGTAAATAAATAATTTAAGGATCGTATTGGGTTTATTACTTTTTTCATATACTTTAATAATAAGTTCTGGTAAATACCTAGTTCTCTGAAATAACAATAAAAGCTATATTGCGTTAAACACGTAATAAAAAAAATAGGTGCGTAATCGCGAGGTGTTGCTACGCCTCCCATATTCTTGAAATTTAAAGTTTCAATACAGGTAATTATATTATACTTATAATAAGATCCAGTGTCTTTATTTACATCTACAATGAATTGATAAAAAAACAGAATGGCAAGTACCAAAAAGAACCTTCAAACTGGCCATGTCTATTGAAGTTTTGCTATTTTCGACGTTTTTTGATATATTATTTTAAAAAATTTTATGGTGCGGTCAATTCACCAAAACAAATAAATGCTAGGCTATGAGCTTATTAATTGTTATATTAAAGAAAAAAAATATTGTGGTGCACAAAGCGCATCATGAAATTTTTTAGTATAAAAGATCAAAAAACGTTTAAAATTGCAAAATTCAATAAACATGGAAAGTTTGAAAGTTTTTTTAGTACTTGTCATTCTGTTTTTTACCAATTCATTGTAGATTTAAATAAACATACTTGAACTAATTATAAATAGAGTAAAATGGCCTCAATTGAAATATTGAATTTTTACGAAAAAAGGCCCATCATTACCCATCTCGGAATCAACTTTTACCAAACCACAACGAATATAGTTAAGTCTTTCCATGTAAAGTTGATCTGCTTATTCTCAACTAACTTTTACTGGAACTTTTAGTAAAAGTTTACTTTTCCTAGGCAGAGTCAACTCTCCCTATCAATCCATTTTTCCTTCCCTATCAATCCATTTTTCCTGTAACATATACATACTTTAAAACACCTTTTTTAATATTATGTTTATTTTATTTGCCCTTTTTAATGAAGAATTCCAATTTTTAATTGCTAACAGCCAATTGCACTTGGCATGATTACGAGGATATATTTGGTAACATAGGTTCGTCTGTGACACCGCTTATATTTGACGTCACACCGCCAAATGGTTGTGCTTGACGTCACGTGTAACCTGTGGTTAAACCCACTCATATATCTTTTTTTGCTTGTATATCTTTATACCCAGGTTGTGGGTCGATGATGGATAAAATAACCAATAAATGTGTGGATTTTCAGCCGGTCTTGAAAGAGATATATTACCATTTTCTATTGTATCTTAGATTGGAAAGAATGGATAAAGTGACAACTCAAACGTTTTTAAAACTTTATTGTTTTTAGTTAGTATTTGTTTTTACCAAAAGTATTATACAACTCTAAATCTAAAACCTCGAGGACCATTAATTTTTAGCGAAGGGTGTGCAATACATTAGCGAATAACAGTGCAACACAAAGTGATTTATTTTCACAATTTGACCGTAAGCGAAAACACTGTGAAAAGGGAAAATAACAATGTGTTCATTGAAGGGTATGGGTGTATGAAGGAAAATTTATGACATCATAATGAAAATGAACTGGGAGAATATCTGGAAACTGCAGTAGGGAAAAGTGTAAAGAAAGAGAGTTTTTTATTCCAATCTCATGTTAATCTACAGTGTGTTCCAAATTCGGGTGGGCGTTGCTAAATGTATTGTTAAAAAATATTTTTAAAAAATTTTTAAAGTGTTTAGTGGCAAGTGGGGTAACGTTGAAAAAGGAATTTAAAAAGCTATTTAAATATCAAAAAATCAAACATGGCCGCTATATTAAAATCGAAAGTTTTAGTTAGTAATTAAAAACAAAAGACGATTGAACAAAAAAATTGGTGGCAATATATAGTTTTTTTCAAAATTATGGTTTTTTGGAAATAAGTCAGGCGAAATATAAAAAAGATTGCTTACTAAGCAACTTTCATTTTATTATATGTTAAAGAAGACATTTCGGTCTGAAAGGGCCTTCATCAGGTATATATGTATTTTTACACGTGATTTTAAGGTCTTTTTATAAAAAACTTTGATTTTTTAACCTTAGAGGTGAAAATTTTTTGATCATTTGTTTTTATTAATATTGTTCCGTGACACCCCGTATAAAAGCACGAATCTGGTTTTACACCTTTATTGGATATCAGGTTTACAAACGTTTCTATGGTAACACTTCAACGTAACGTAATAATGACAACTGTTTAACCCTTAACTGTCTGTCACTTCTTATTTGTCGGAAAACAAAACTAAACTGGCCCGTCGGACTTCCTTCGCGCTTTATATAGTAATTGGGTGGAAAGTCTAGAATTAGCTGGAAGAATTCTTTTACTACAAGTTGAAAAGTGTGAGAAGGATGTCTCCAGCGCCCTCAGGATAAACCGCAATGACCGTCGAAAAAGGGGAAAAAATAAGGTAACCTATTTAAAATAACATTTGATCTGAAGCCTTAAGGATATATGTATTTTAATTTTAAGTCTCTTTTACTTTGATTTTTATTAATGAAACATTTTTTAACCTTGTTTTATTAATAGTTTTTTGTAGTTAGTTATAACGTTGAAACATTTTGCTCTAATGTCGTTTTTGGTGCTGGACGGTAAGGAATTAATTGATGATTCTATGTTTGTGATTAGATCGACACATGATATATGTATCCAGAGCTCTTAATCAAGTCTGGCATGATGGGCTTCTTAACAAACTTCCTTTTTACGGTTTTCCGGCTAAGCTTTGTTCTTGGCTCTTCAGTTTCCTTTTTAAGCGACGTATATCAGTTGTTGTAGATGGTCATTCTTCCAGCTTACCAGATTAATGCTGGAGTGCTCCAGGGCTCAGTTTTCTGGCATCATTAAAGTATTAGTTTTGGTGGTATATATTTTTTTCTTTAGTGTTTTTAAAAAAATCATATTTTTGGTTTTCAATTTCAAAAAATTTTGTTGTTAAATGGTTTGGCAAGATATTTTCAGATATTCGGAAATTTGTACAAGTTGCTGTTCCAAGATATTCAAATGTCTTGTCGTGTCAGTAATTAGTAAGTTAATGATGCCAGTTTTAAATTTTTTAAGAGTGTTTTACAATAAAAAATTATATGTTTTTTTTAAATTGAGAAAGGTTGGAGTTATAATATTCTTCTGTTCTTCTGGTTGGCCTTTTTTGTATTTAGTTTTGTATACAGCTTGATCTGAGTTACTACATTTCTTCCATAGTTATTTAAGATGTTTTGGTATTAGAGTATTGTTTCACCCATGCTAGATATATTGTTGGTTTTCTTTGACCTTTGACCTGATATATTGTTAATTTTTTTCCAAAATTATGGATTTTCTTGGGAATAAGGTCAGGCAAAATATAAAAAAGATTGCTTACTTAGCAACTTTTATTTTATTAAATGTCAAAAACGACGTTTCGGCCTAGAAGCCTAGTTTAGCATATACTTTCTGAAGGGCGTAGCCAGGATTGTATATAAGGGGGAGCAGACAAAGAAAATAAAAAGATTATATTGTTTGTTTTGATCGTTGTTTTTACCATATGAGTTTCACATGAGCAGTGGGGGTAGTAATTAAAAAAATATATAAAAATCAAGTGTCTGGTGTCGTTTAACTCCATTCGATTTGAAAAAAATAAATATTACAGATAAAAAGAACACATTTTGTTTAGTAGATTTCAATAAGAAAAACTCCGAAAAAATGCATTTTTGCAGAGAAAAATGAAATTAAAAGTCGAAAAAACACTATGTTTTTAGTTTAAGTAAAAGGCCAGAATTTGCGACGTTGTCGGATCAAAAGAAAAAGGATTGAAATGATTTAAATTTAGCTTAAAAGCATTATGGATTAAATAAAAATACTCTAATTATAAAAAATAATAATTTTTTAAATAAGGTAAATATCTGAAAGTGAGGTCCACCCTATTTTTGCCTAGAAAATATCCGGCAACATTGCTTATTCAAGGAGAGAATCGTAAACAAAACGACTTCGTATCATTTCTTTTTGTAGGTATTCTTTCTTACCTTTTTCATGTTAGTCGGCCATATTACTTTGGTATATTTTATAGGGGAAATAAAGAAATTATTTTATTTTGTGATAATGTAAGTAAAAAATTAATTTTTTCAGGCCCTATGTGTTTTATTATGGTGTAACAAATAAGTGAAAAAAATATATCAAAATATTGCTGTTTAAAAATGGAGCTAAAGTTCACCGAAGCCAAAAATCAGCAATAGCTTGAATAAATGCGAGCGGCGACCGATGAAGGCGCACAACATTGGCTGATCAGTTGCCTCCCCTCTCACCCCGCATCCCGCCCACCTGCTCCGCTCCTATGTCTATTTTACTTAGGGTTTTTTACTACTTTTTTTAAAGTTCTTTTGGGTTTTCACAAAACGTTTTATGATTCATTTTTCTATAATAAAAAAACTACTCTACTCTTGTCGTTATAAGAGACATTTTTTAGAGTAAGAAAAGATGTAATTATTTTTATTAATTAAGCAAAAACTATATTAGAGATCAAATTACGTAATCATGGATTTTACAAGCCAGCTTTTAAGCCTGTAAGTTTCTTAGGTCTTATAAGAAGCGTCAAGTTATGAAGCTCGTCAGAATTACAGTTTACCAGCAAACGACCGGGGGGCAGCTGCCCCTCCCTGATATCTAATTTTGAAAATCGCTTATACTGGATAATACTTACATCAAAAGTCTAATCACTCCAACGGAACGAAATCAGGGGCCATTTGCACTTTATATAACCACGCAGTAACCTTATGTAACAGTAAGGTATCTCTACAAGAAGAAATTGCTAATATAACCAAGGATCTGAATCAAAACGGTTACAATAAAATTTTAATTTACCAAGAAATTAAGAAACATCAGAATAAAACAAAAAACTTTAATTTTAACAAGATTTAACCACACCAAACATTTGACAATTTCGTATATTAAAGGAACTTAAGAAAAAATCGGCATAATGCGACCGAGTATAGAGTTAACCCAGCATTTAAATCTCAAACCACTCTAAAAAGTATTCTTACTAAGACGAGAGTGGACAACAATATTTCAAATAAAAACTCTATCGACCGAGTGATGATCGGGTTGTTAAATTTAGCAATGGACTTAGCCATTGTTAAAAGTTAACAACGGTTTAGAATGTTTAACAAAACGTCACATTTTGACAGGTTGCCTACTAAAATCATTGAATAACACTGACAATGACGTTTGCCAACTTTAACAACGCGATCATCACTCGACCGTAAATCTACCAAATTCCCTGTTAATGTACTGGAGTATCCATTGGAAAAACAAAAAGTCTCCTAGAAATTAGAGTTAAAGAACATTAAAAACATACCGAACGAAGTCGGGTGTTGCCGAACTAGTCCATTCAAAACGCGGGTCCTTTGGTGCCCAATTTTGCTGCAAATGAAGACTACCTTCAGGTTACGTTTTTTGGGTTGCTGATTTCGAATTTAGGGGTCCAGCAGCTCGGAAATTTTGGGATCACCCCTAAAAATGCAAAAACACCCTTTTTAGGTTTTTTTTTTAACGAAAATCCTATAAAAATTTATGAAAATGCTCTTTAGGCAGCTAGAAAATACTCCCAGGCTATTTTTTTTTGTCGCTGCTTCCGAATTTCAGGTGCCCAAAAACCTTGCACCCCGGCGTCACCCCTAAAAGGGCAAAACACACCCTTTTTAGGGTTTAATTATAGGTTTAACCTTATAAAAAATTTATAGAAATTATTTATTATTGATACAAATTTGTATTTTTTATAACATTATATTAATTTAAGCCTAAATTAAATTTTCGGGTAATTCATTTGGGGTAAAATAACCCCTAATCATCGTCCAATTAAGAAAAAGGCAAACAAAAAAATGTTTTGCTTCTTGCCTTAAATTTTGGATAAATAGCCTTTTTACGAGCAAAAAAAATATTTCCCTTTCTTGAGGGATTATAAATACCCCTCGCACCCTTTTTTTAATTTTACATGGCTTTTTATTTGAAAAATAAAGTTAAAAGTAAGATAAGATAAAATTAATTATTGTTAACTAACTGTTTTTATTTTACATCAAATAAGTTATTTTTTATCTCCCAAGAGAGATTTACGGAGTCATTTTAGTTGTTAATGAGATGATTTTTTTTTATTGTAAAATTGAGTTTTATTCAAAATCTAAGGCAAAATTAAAATCTATTGCACACTTTTTATTTTATCATGTTTTAGGGGTAGTTTTTTCTTCAAAAGGGTAAAAACATCTGGTGATACTTTTTCGTAAGCAAAATTTTTGATATAATAAAGATAAATAAAAAGAAGTTATTTTTAACTCATTGTTTTACTTTTAATTCGAATTGGATATTTTCTAAGCCTTCAAAAGGGGTGCAAGGAGTACTTATAATCCCTTAGGGGAGGAAAATGGCTATTTATCCAAAATTTTAGGCAAAAAGCACAAAATATTTTTGTTTGCATTTTTGTAGTTGTACGATATTTTGGGGATGATTGGAGGTTGTTTCACCCCCAGTAAATTACCATAAAATTTAATTTAGGCTTAAATTAATATACAGTGTGTCTCAAATTGGGCCTACATGTTTTGGTAACTCGGGAACCATTAGAGCTACAGTGTTGGTTAAATCAGGAAAGTTTTAGACAATTTAATTGCAAAATTAAATCTGCTTTCAGATTTTATTTATCTTTTATGGTTTTTGAGATAATTAAGAAAAACCAAAATGGTGCATTTGTAACTTTTGCCTGTAGCTCGCAAACTACCAATTTTACGGTTTTAAGATTACTACATTATTAGAACACTTTTTTAAGAAGAATTTAATTTAAGTAAAAATATTTTTCTACTTTATTTGTTTTTGAGATATTTACCCAAACTTTGGATTTTTATACGGACGCCATATTGGATTTTTACATTTTTAAAAAGAGCTCTTTAAGAGCCTTTCATTGAGGTATTACAAGTCTAGGTTTTTAGATTGCTTAAGCTCTAAAAACGATACTTTTTGTTTATTTGATAGTAGGCTTAGACTAGACTGCGTAAAGGCCGCTCCGTTTCATAAAAAACAAATGATACGCATCTTATAATTTAAATACTGTAAATGTCAAAATTAGCGTGCATCTTATTTCTCGTTTAGAAACGCCTTCAACAAAAATTCAAGTTTTGATTATTTTAAGAATGTACAATAATAGCTCTTAATTATTTCAATGATGAAAAGGTGGATATGCTAGAAATTTATTTAAAATCTAACAGAAATACAAAAGCTGCAGCACTTGCATACGAAGGACAGTTTCCGAAGCGGCAACAACCTAACCAAAGACATTTTAGATTCTTAGTTACGAACTTGTTAGCCTATGGATCTTTTGTGAAACCGAATCCCAAAACTTATACAAAAAGTACATAAAGTAGAAAATATTTTTATTTAAATTAATTCTTCTTAAAAAAGTGTTCTAATAATGTAGTAATCTTAAAACCGTAAAATTGGTAGTTTGCGAGCTACAGGCAAAAGTTAAAAATGCACCATTTTGGTTTTTTTAATTATCTCAAAAACCATAAAAGGTAAATAAAATCTGAAAGCAGATTTAATTTTGCAATTAATTGTCTAAAACTTTCCTAATTTAACCAACACCGTAGCTCTAATGGTTCCCGAGTTACCAATACATGTAGGCCCAATTTGGGACACACTGTATGTCATAAAAAATATTTTTTTATCAATATTAAATCATTTCTATAAATTTTTCATAAGATTATTCTTATATCTTGGTAGTATTTTTTAGGTGCCTAAAGGGCATTTTCATATTTTTTAATAAAATTTTCGTTAAAAAAAACTAAAGAGGGTGTTTCTGCATTTTTAGGGGTGATACCAAAATTTCCGAGCTGCGGAACCCCTAAATTCGGAATTAGTGACCCAACGTACCCTGAAGGTAGTCTTCACTTGGAGTAAAATTGGGCAACCAGAACCCGCGTTTTGAATGGACTAAGCAGCAAAATTGAGAACAACCAGAATATATTTAGCAAGCCTTGTCTTGACATGTCGAATATCTGACAGCTGTTGTTGAACCGTGAAAAATCGAAAAGCTTGGGTTATTTTTGTAATCAAGGAATATAAAATAAGTCATATTTTTAAGAATAGTTTTAAGTTATCACCCGAAAATGGTTGGAGATGCTGACCGAACCGTTGTGTACTAATTAACAAACAAAGACAATGGAAGTCCAAGATGTTTCTGTTACTAAAACCATAACATTGTCTAACACCTTCAGGGACAAATTACAGGATATTTTTGTACTTTTTGCTTCTTTGTCGGGCATGGCAAGCATTTTTATTTGCTTGTCCTGCTTAGAACCAAGTTTTACCAATATTTAAATTAAAAGCACCATCTGCCTGAACAAGTAGTAGTTATATATTATCTTTCAGCAACACATTTTAACGATTTACCCTAATAATTCAACAGCTTTCGCGTTAATGAACATAATCCTGAAATAGCTGGCTCACAAATCCACTTTTCGCCGCGACAACACAATAACAAATTCCCCCCGCAATCCCCAAATTAAATCTCCCCAAATTTAATCCTTTCAAATAAAAGAGGCATTCTCGGTATTGTGTTTTCTCCATTCTGCTTCTCCCCATTTTGTAATCTACTCAGATTTAAGCTTCTTACCAACTGTGGCCACGTACCTATAGTGATTTTTCATCTTGTTTCCTTATTAAAGTAAATGATGAAGCAGAAAATAATAATATAATATAAAAATTATCCGAATATATTATGGAAAATTTATAAATTTCTTATGGTAATTTATGTACCAGGTGTAAAAAAAATAACTTACTAAAAAAAAATCGAACACAAAATTTTAATTAAAAAAAAATCTTTGTATAGATAATTTATCAGAAATGATGTATGACTGTTCTGGTCGTAAAAAGCTTTTAAAAAATACAGTAAGTAGATAATCTAGGTCCGTATTTTAAAAAGATAGTTTCGGTATAGTTACAGTTAAGTAGTTTTATATGGTGCAGGGTTATCCAACGTTGGAATCGAGTCGCTTTAGAATCGAATCCAGAAATTAATTCTTTTTTAATTATCCGAAGGCTGGAATTGATTATCTTTTAAAAATGGGATCCGGATTCGTTTTATAAATTTAAAATAATCCGGAATCGATCCCTGATCCTTCTTTGAAAGGATCGGATTCCAAAAGGAATCGATTCCTTATATTTCGAATTTAAGACAAATCGGTTTATAAATGCCAAAATCCGCCATTTTAACTACCTTATTTCAAATTTCCAAATTTTGACCTGAAATTTTTAATTTCCAAATTTTGACCTAGCATCCCTGAAAACCCTTATATCCCGAGTCTGAGGGAAAGTGGTTTATAATTGCCAAAATCCGCCATTTTAAATCATCCATTTTAAATTTCTAAATTTTTACCTAAAGGTGCGATTACACCAAAGTTGACAACTAAAAGTTGACAAAAAA
>JAHBCN010003105.1:79885-158698 GCA_019359885.1 Listronotus oregonensis
CGCATCAATTCTTAAGTTGACTACTTTTACAAAAATGATAAGTATTATTTTAAAATTAATAGCAAGTTGGCATAGAATCAAAGAATAGCTGCAATATTTTACATAATATTTAAGCACGAAATAGAATTACATACAGCCAGCTTTTCCTATTCTTAAATTTTGATTTAAATGAAAGGGTGTTGAAAACTTTAAAATATAAAATATTATTGAATGGTATATTGAGAGCGGGAAAAAAGTGAAGATGTTTTACATGTCTTTCGCCAGATATCCAGAAAGAAGGCAACCAATTAGTAATACTTTTTAAAGACTAGATGAAAACCTAGTTGTTTATGGATAGTTTAAGAAACAATAATAAAAAATAAATAAATAAATGATAAATAAATAAATAGTAAAGTAATAAAAAAAATAATAAATATTAAAAATGTAATAATAGATAATAAAATGTTAAACAAGCAGTGCAAAATTTAAATAATGTAAATTTTGTTTTTTTTTCTCAAATAACTATTGTTTTTTTAATATAAAGTGTGTAGTATCAATAATAAGGTAATTTTACTTTAAAATTAATTGTGTAATAATGGTAAAAAGAAGGTCCCATTTAAACAAAAGCAACTTTGCCTTTGGGTTTATGGGTTTCACATATATTCTATCAATATGTTTACTAACATTTACTTTGATTTTATAAAATAAAGAAATTAATGTACTTTATATAACCAAAAATCCCGTGGAAACGTTTATTAAACTTTTAGAGAGAACTTTTGCCATAAATTTCACTAGAATTCTTGTATTTGTAAAACGGCTTTTAAAGAAGAAAGGAAAAAAATTAAATATTTTTTAAAATTTATTAATAAATTTAGTATAGACCACAACACCTATTTTACATATCGTTCACCTAATTAAAAATGTAACCTATTAACTTAATTAGAATGTTGCATGTTGATACAGTTTAAAAATATACTCGTTTTTATTGTTTCGTCTAACCCTTATAATTTCGTCATGTTTGTCTGTCTGTTCTTGTAATACAATACAGGGTGATCTAAAACTAAAATTACCTTAGCATTAAGTGGGGGCAATCAACTATTACATTAATTACCGAAAATTAAAGCTGAACAGTTAGGGGGCATCCGTGAATTACGTGAGCTCAAAATGAAGGGGGTTCAGCAAAATATTAGCAAATCTCATCTAAAGTGAGCGACAAGTTTTCTATTCAAAGAATATACATTTAGTGATGAGCAAGACCGGTCTTGGTCTTGCGGTATGCAAGACAAAGACAAAGATCGGGGTATGCAAAACCAAGACCAAGTGCAAGACTATGCAAGACCAAGACCGACCTGCAAGACTCTTGCACTTCTGCGACTTTTTTTTAATATTATAAAATTCAATTTATATATTTAATATACAGATGTATTTCATAACATGACAAAAAAAGGGTCAAGAACTGCCAAAAAGGAGATTATTTAATAAGTTACAGGTTTCTTTAATAAAATAATAATTAAATCGATTACTCTGTTCTGTTATACAGTTCTCTAAACGATAAGAGTATTCAAAACATGTTTCAAATAATAGATGGCGACTAATGGTCCTACAAGCTCGATATCTCCGAAACGTTCACGATAAGAAAACTAGAATACAAAGTTATAGAAGCTGAAAATTACTTTCATATTTCTAATGTTTTTTTTTTAAATTAGCTATCTAGTGATTCCACTTACAGGATGGATCAAAAATTTATAAAATCTAGAAATACATTATTTTTGTTTCACACTGTAAGAAGTGGCACATAGCGGATACTTCCACAAATCATAGCACTTTTTCAAAATCAGTCATAATACCTATTCCACCGCTAATACTGCCATTTAGGTTATTTTTCTTTTATTTACGGTCTTCTGAATGTAGCGATTTTTTTAATATTTTCATCATCTTGGGATTTTTTTATTCATACTTTATACATTTACCCAAGCAAATGTAAAACAGGCGAACCCAAACAAAGAAAAACGACTCGACCTTTTCATACGGTTTTCTAAGCTCATTTCTGCATTTTCATTTGACGTTTTTCAGCTTTTCAACATAATGCCGGTGAGTTTTTCACGACAGTTCTTACGTCTTTTCATTAAAAAGTCATTTTTAAAAAGCTGTTTTAAAAACCGAGCAACTGCATTCGGGCCATGCATAAATACGAGCATTGCGGCTTAAACTCATTAAAATTTAAAGGGTTCGTGGTTTATAAAAAGAACTGTTTTACATAAGAAAAAAATAAATAACTTTACCGCAGCCCGGTGTGATTTGTATATGAACGGGCGTTTCTATTTTGTTTTTTATTTGGTTAAACCCGAGTTGGTTCGATTTGAAATCGAATTAGAGTTCCTTGGGAGAATTAAACGGGCCACAATTATGTTTGTAGCTTTCTTCGTATTAAAAAAAGTATAAATATAATAGAGTAATAACACTAAAATCTTGGACTTCCAGTGTCTTTATTTGTTAATTAATACACAACGTTTTGGTTAGTGATGTATCTCCAACCGTTTTCAAGTGATAACTAAAGACTATTCTTAAAAGCTACGACTTTTATACTATCCGTTGTTTACCGAAGCTTGACTGACTTTTCACGGTTCAGCAACGGCTGCTAAATACATTTTGGTTGTTTGCAATTATTACAGCTTCTTTAAATTTTCTTTGCTTCCAGTGAGTTTCTTTATGAATAATTTTTGCTTCCGACCATTGTATCGGTGTTGTTTTGATCAGGCGTGTTCGGCAATCCCTGATTTCGACGTTTCACCTCGTTCCGTATGTTTTTTTGTGTTCTTTAACTCTAATTTCAAGTAGTCTTTTTGTTTTCCCGATGTATACCTCACCACATTCACAGGAAATTTGGTAGATACAGTTATTTTTTGAAATATTGTTGTCCGGTCTCGTCTTAGTAAGAATACTTTTTGAGTGGTTTGGGATTTAAATGCTGTTTTAATATTATACTTATTGGCTATTTTGCGGATCTTTTCTGAAGTTTCTTTAATATACGGAATAGTCATAAATATTTGGTCCTGAGGAGCCTTGTTCAAATTAGAGTTTTTGTCTTATCTTGATATTTATCGATTGTTTCCTTAACCAATCTCTCACTGTAGCCATTCTGCTTGAGATCCCTAGTTCCTTTCCTTACTGTTACATAAGGTCACTGCGCGGTTATATAGAGTACGTATGACTCCTTTTTTCGTTTCGTTAAAGTGATTGGAAGTCTGGTATAAATATTGTCCAATGTGGGTAGGTTTTTGGTATACCGAGGTTTGTATATGTCCATTATGTCGTTTGACTAAAACGTCAAGAAAAGGTAGAGCTGAATTTTGTTCCTACTGGAAGAAAAGAAAATTTAAAGAAGCTTTAATAATTGCAAACAACCAAAATGTATTTAGCAAACCTAGTGTCGACATTTCGAAAATCTGGCAGCCATTGCTGAACCGTGAAAAGTCGGTCAAGCTTCGGCGAACAGAGGATAATTTATAAGTCGTAGCTTTTAAGAATAGTTTTTAGTTATCACTTGAAAACGGTTGGAGATACATCACTAAC
Organism: Listronotus oregonensis; assembly: GCA_019359885.1. NCBI lineage: Eukaryota > Metazoa > Arthropoda > Insecta > Coleoptera > Curculionidae > Listronotus > Listronotus oregonensis. Next base: position 83,438 of record JAHBCN010003105.1, read on the forward strand.
CGAAACGTTGTGTATCAATTAACAAATAAAGACAATGGAAGTCCAAGATTTTACTGTTATTGAAACCATAACATTATTTAACACTTTTAAAGAAACGTTATAAAAGGGTACTTAAGAAAATTATTTAAATTGAAATAGTAGTAATAGTACGAGATCCGATCGCTTAAATCCGCAGGTTTTTGTATCTTTTTGATAAAACTTAATTTTTATAATACTGAATACATAGGAGTATCCTAGAGACAAAAAAGGTATGTAAGGTTTGTAATTTATTTAAAATAAAATTGTAGACAGAACTTGGTCTAATCTTAGATCTTAGTACTTTAAGAGGGCCGAGATTTTCGGATAAGAACTTGCCGCTATTTTACATAAGTGATTCTGGTGGATAGAGCTGTCAAAACTTAAAGTATTTAAAGTAAAATTTTACTTCAAGTACTTTTTTGTACTTGAAGCATTTAACTTCAAGTACTTTTTATTAGGAAGTACTTGTACTTGTACTTGATTAATTTATATTAGAATACTTGAACTTTTACTTGATTTGACCAAGTAAATAACTTGAAGAATTTTTCTAAGTATTACGATGTACTTAAAGTAAAACAAAAACTTTAAGTAAATAGGAAGTACTTAAAGTAAAAAGAAATCAATCAAGTGCGCCAATTTATTCACGTTAGATAATCGTGCAAACAGGTTAAAACAAGAAGATTCACCGACCTTTGCTGACTCTAATACATTAGCTCTCAATTTAATTGTTAACGGCACCAAGACTGGTAAAATTAAAACTCTTTTTAAATACCTTGTATAAATTAGGTAATTTAAAAACCATAAAAATATTGTATAAATACTAGTTTAAAATTTTTGAAAATATTTTTTTTTATTTCTACGAGTAACTCCATTTAAAGATCCCTGTATTTAAAATTTTATTTCACAATCATTATCTCGCCACTTTCTCCTCTTTAAGTTCTTCTACCAGCTTTATTTTTTTTCCGGAACCAACTTGTTTTAATTAATACTTATAGTACTTAAAGGTTTATGACTTTAGGTTACGTGCATTAGTTTAACATCCGTTTGTTGTTAGAGAAAGAAGAAAAATAATGATTTATTAAAAGGGTAAAACTGCAGAAATATTGGGTTCATCACTAGTTTTGGGAGGTCATAAGGTTTCCAAATATAAAATAAAAAATGCATTCGGATCGAATTAAAAAATTTTATTGGACCTCCAAACCCGAAAATTTTTCCAAAAAAATAACTTTGCTAAAAATCTCAAAACATACATCACAATAACAGACAGGTAAAGTAAATCATTAAATTATCAAAGTATACATGTTCTTCTGCGCTAATCATTTAACTTAATGTTATTAAAAAAAAATGCTAGTGAAGTAAAACTTCTTTTACTTCCAGTACTTTTATTGACTTTAGTTACTTTGGTTTACTTCAAGAACTTTATTTTACTTCAAGTACTTTGTTTTACTACAAGTACTTTATTTTACTTCAAGTAAAATACTTGGGTAGTACTTCAAGTACTTTTTGAATCTACTTGGAAAAACAAGTACATTTTAACAAGTACTTGTACTTGTACTTAATATTTTCTAAAGAAATAAAAATGGTTTATGAATCATATGCCTGTATGCTGTAAATACCCTACACAACTCCTATATTAAATGTCATTTTATTAACATTAATTTGTTCTATGAATATACTTAAATATAAATAAGGATTTTGCAGCAAAATTAAATTCGTTTTAATCAGCATAAGTAAATACATGATAGCCCATCATTTCCATAATATCTGACCCCTATTTTGTATTACCCTTGAACTTGTTGACTCATACCCCAGTTCGTTTTTTCCCTTTACCCCCGGTATTTACATACTCTTTGTTCAAATAAAGTAGGGAAAGTGAGTCAACAGTACACCCTCTGTCTTGTAGATTTGAAAAGGTTTTGAATTCAATTTTAGATAACTCGGTTTCGAGGCGTGACCTATCTCTGTTAAACTTTAACACTCTGTAAAAATTTACATATTTTCTTTAAGAAAGGTAAAGTATTCTTTCGTGTGTCAATATTCACCTAATCTGGTAAACAAACATTTGTTAGGAATTGATAAATGACATTTCAGGAGTTTATTGATTGCCCCTAAATAATAACCTTTATTACGGTTAAATTTATTACTATTTAAATTTTCTTAAGAGTTTTATATAATTTCCGCTGTAAAAAAATATAACTATTACCAATAAATATTAACCATCAAATGCAAATAAAACGGTTTTCAAAAATCCAACGAGTGTTAACGGTATAATGCTTGACAAAAATTTAATACTTAAAAAATATGACAACGATCAAAAAAAACTTCTTAAAAAATTTAATTCGGTTAATAACGACATCTATCAAAAATGTGACGTTTGTCAAAAATGGCAACTGTAAAAATTATAACAGCTACTGAAATTATCACATTTTTTAGAGATATGTAAATAATTTGGACTGTGTAAAGTTAGGTCAAAAGATTTGCCTGAACTAAAACGATTTATAACTGCTTTTTTTCCTATTTATTTGAGGCGTTTTAAAAGTTTTTTTAATTTAACTTCCAACACGTCAAATAACGTAGATCTACAACCGTCATCGTCTAACTCGAGGGAATGATGTTGTTTATATTTAGTGACAACGAAATTACACCAACAGGTGTTTTATTTTCTTAAATGAAAACATATCGTTGTTAAGTTTTGGAATAATGTGTCATCAGATAGCGATTTTGGATATAATAACGTCTGCCTACCACTTCCAAAAATAGCGTAAATTTTGATATTTTAAAAGAAGCACTTTGTACATTTTTCAAATTTCGAATTCTACAAGCCATGTCTAATGTAAAACCAGTATTGATGTAGCCTGTAGCCAGAGCTGTCAAAACTTTGAAGTACTTGAAGTAAAATGTTACTTTAAGTCTTTTTCTGTACTTAAGTATTTTACTTCAAGTACTTTTTATTACGAAGTACTTGATGATAAGTTATTTCAAAATACTTGAACTTTTACTTGATTTGACCAAGTAAATTACTTGCAGTATGTATCTAAGTACTTGAAGTATTACGATCTACTTGAAGTAAAAAATGTACTTTAAGTAAATAAGAAGTACTTGAAGTAAAAAGAAATCAATCAAGTATGCCAATTTGTTCACGTTAGATAATCGCGCAAACAGGTTAAAACAAGAAGATCGCTCGACCTTTGCTGACTGATACATTATAGTTTCAATTATTCAATTGTTAATGGCACCAAGAATAGTGAAATTGCAGTTATTTTTAAATGCCTTTAATATTATAGGTACTTTTAAAAAACATCAAAATATTGTATAAATACTAGTTTAGGCATTTTTGGAAAATATTTTTTATTTGTTTCTAACACCACTTAAAGATACCTGTATTTGAAATTTTATTTCACAGTCTATATATCTCGCCATTTTCTTCTCTTCAAGCTCTTCTACCAGCTTTATTATTTTTTTAATACGGAACCAACTTGTTTTAATTAACACTTATAATACATAAAGGTTTATGACTTAAGGGTACGTGCATTAGTTTAATATACGTTTGTTGTTAGAGAAAGAAGAAAAATGATAATTTATTTAAAGGGTAAAACTGCAGAAAATATTGGGTTATTCACTAGTTTTGGGAGGTCATAAAGTTTTAAAATATAAAATAAAAAATGCATTCGGATCGAATTAAAAAATTATAATGGATCTTCAAATCCGAAAAATTTTCCAAAAAATAACTTTGCTAAAAATCTTAATACATACATCACAATAACAGACTTTACAGGTAAGGTAAATCGTTAAATTGTCAAAGTATACATTTTATTTTGCGCGAATATATTTTAGGCATTTATTTAACTTAATGATATTTAAAAAAATGCTAGTCAAGTAAAACAACTTTTACTTCCAGTACTTTTATTTACTTTAGTTACTTTGGTTTACTTTAAGTACCTTGGTTTACTTCAAGTACTTTGTTTTACTTCAAGTAAAATACTTGGGCAGTACTTCAAGTACTTTTTGAATTTACTTGGAACAGCAAATACATTTTAACGAGTACTTGTACTTGTAGTTGAAGTACTATTTGAGAGTTCTTTTACAGATTTTAAAAATTTAATATGTGTCCCTATCTGCTGAAGTTATAACAATACTACTTACTTCATTTCCGAAAGTGCTGCAAAAATGGACGTTCCTAATAACTTTACTTTCAATTTTTTTATGATAATATTGATTTATTGTCATATAAAATTATACATCTTTTAGACAAAGCAGAATAAAATACTATGAACAATGATAATAACAAAGAATAATAATAAATTATATGATATTATAAGGAAAAAATACAACTGAATGGTTCTATACTAATAATTTATTCTAAATTACCTTCAAAGTATTCAGACAATACATAATAAACTTTTCCAATAATAAGTTTTTGACGGACAATTTAAATTTATGAAAACTACCTATATTTTTATTACTAGCAGGTAAATAATTAAACACTTTTTTAAATTTTAAATTAAGAGTGCATTTACGCTACACCTAGGGGTCGGGCGAAAGGACGCGGAGACGGTGGGCGGAGACTAACTAACTCCCACTACCACAATTTCGTATAGCCGCATTAAAAATATTTTATTTTATTTAAGTTCTTCCAAATTCGATGTATCGATGCGATGTTGTTTCCGATTGCAAGCCTACAGGAGATAACGTTTTTCGGTAACTATTTTTCACTTAAATGACATAAATTATACACCATTTTAAAGGTAAAGAAATAATCTATTCCTCTGCTGTAACGGATTTTTGAAATATGAGTCGAGTTAAGAGAAAATAGTATCTAAACATAACCGATTTTAGGGTGACTTTCACTCAAGGAAATATTAAAAACTAAATCCAAATTTAAAAAACTATTACAGCAGAAATCTAGATTTAGGTGTTGGCTTTCATATAGGTTTTGAAAATTATCGATAACTTATACCGTTTTTGAGAAAAACATTATGCCCCGAACCCCAAATTGGATCCAATTTTCGCGGCGCGAATGGACTCTTAAATATTTTTTTATTAAATTAGTACATGGATTTGGAAAATAAAGTTTAACTAGTATTGTGCGAAGAATTCTTAGTATTAATAAACCAATATTTTTTGTATATTAAAGATACTGTTTCTAAAATATACACGGTTACCATAATAATATTGCTAACTATTTTATTAATACAGATACAAAATTGATTAAATTAAAAAGTGTAATTTTTTCTTGATACATAATGAAAAAAAACAATTAAATAGCGTGTTTTGAATAAATGGTTAAAAATCATTTTTAAAAAATGAAACCTTGTATTTTTTTGACCAGAACGTTTGTAATCGCCTACAGAACAAAAAGTTTTTATATAATATCAGCCTCAAAAAATAACCGAATTATTCCCATTTTTATTTTTTGACAATTACTGGTATTTTTAATATTTATTCTATGTGATATAGAAAAGGGCGATTCATAAAATTTGATATAGATTGTGTTTTTTTATTTCTGACTCTGAAATATTAGTTTTATTTTAAAAATACACGGCCAACTTGTCTAAGAAATAAATATGGTAATAATTCGGTTATTTTAGACTGATATTACATAAGAACTTTTTTGTTCTGTAGGCGATTTGGAAACATATGGTCAAAAATATACAGGGTGTTTCATTAAAAAAAAAAGATTTTTAACCATTTATTTGAAAACGTGCTATTCAATTGTTTTTTTTTTTCATCATCTTAATCAGCAGAAAAAATGCTACTACTTTATTAATTAAATCGATTTTGTATCTTTAATAATAAAGGAGTTAGCAATTAATTTGGTACACCGTGTAGATAGAAGTAAGTACTAAATTTTTTTGATATAAATAATGGTTTACATGAGTCTTTGGACGTAGCCTTACAAATATATTGACCTGCTTTCTCAAGAAAAACACTTAATATAATAGATACTGGTAAAAATTTTCCCAATAAAGAAATGCCATATCTTATAGTCGTTTTAATTAAAGCAAAATAAATAGATTTCAAAATAGAAAATTCTTCTAATTTTATTCATGAGAGAGTACTTATATATCATACCAATTAGAGGTAAGTTTACTACATAAGTCTTCTATATGTTCTTTAAAATTCCGTTTAACATCGACATAAATTCCTAAAAAATTAGTATTTACATGGAGAGGATTTTTTAATTTCATCATTTAAAAATATGTTATTGAGTACATATTTGAATAATAAGATACTAGTTTTAGTTATATTAAAAAAAAGCAAGTTAGAGTTACATCATGATTTGATTTTCAAAATATAATTTTTAAAAACGTCATATAAAGAATTTGTATTTTTGTTATTTCATAAAATAGTTGTATCATCCGCAAACATTGTAATTTTTTATATTAAGAAAAGCTAAATCATTTATATCTAATATAAATAATGAAGGTCCAAGAACAGAACCCTGAGAAGCACCACAATTTATATTTCTACTTTCTGATATAACATTATTTAAACGTACAATTTGTGATCTTTCTGAAAGATATGACTTGAACCAATTTAAAGAGACATCCCGAAATCCATAAATTTCCAGGGTTTTTAAGGAGAACAGAATGAATTACACAGTCAAAAGCTTTAGCCAAAACACAAAAAACAGCAGCTGCTAAATGTCCAACATTTAACGATCTGTAAAGATATCCAAAAAAATAAAATATTGCATCATGTGCAATTTTATTTTTTTAAAATCCAAGTTGATTTAAATTTAAAATTTTTATTTATCAATAAAGGAAATAACTCTACTTGTTACAGTTTTCTCAGTTATTTTAGAAAGAGTTGGTAATAAACTAATTGGTCTAAAATTAAAAGGTGTATCACAATTTCCACCATTATGAATTGGAATAATCACAGCAGCTTTAAAAGTTTTAGAAAATTTGCCAAATAAGATAAATTTATTTTATTAGCTAAACTCTGAATTAGAAAATTAAAAGGATATTTTAATTAATAATTTATCCCGACCTAAAGTTGATTTATTTTTAATTTCTTTAAAGGTGCTTTTACATTTGTTGAACTTGAGAAAAGTATTTGATAAATTACAATGTTACCCATATAATTAAGTGTATTAATATTACAAATAATATCTTTGGATAAATTTTGGACCAAACAAAAAAATAATTCTATGAATTACTAGTTAATCTAATGTGTATGGGGAGAGTATTATTTTTTTCACGTAATTTATTGATGGAAGACAATAATTCTTTTTGTAAATTAGATATCGAAATTCGATTTTCATAGTAATATTTTTTAGCTGCTTTCACAATGTTTCTATATTATTATAAGTACGATATTTATTAAAATAAGTAATAAAAGGGCTTTCCAAAGGTTTAAACTTTCTAATTTAATGTAAAGATCGCATGTTTTTGAAATTTATTTTAATACCTAATATTAGCAAAAAAGTTAGAAATTGGAAATAAAGTTAGCATTTCGAATAAAAAAATTAAGCACAACCATCCTAAGTTTCTGTGGTGTAGCCCATATAATATGATATTATTATTGCAGTCCGTATTTGTTGAATATAAAGGACTTAATTTTTTTCCTGTTTATATTTTTTTACTAACTAGCTTTATGCCTTAATATTTTCAGTTAACCTTGTGATTTTTATTATTAAATTTATGACGTAAAGTATATTATTAGAATATTCTAATATTATATTCTTCTTTTTCAGATCCGGCCTCACCGTGTTGACGGAACAATCGACACGAAGGGGTGGGTCATCACGAGACTCGCCCCCTCCCCCACCCGCTCCTAGAGGTTCGTCTAAGTCGCAAAGAAACGGAGGAGTACCTCAAGGTAATAGGAATTAAATTATTATTGAAACAGGATTTTTTTACCACGCTAGATCAGCGAAGTTAGGCAACATCGGGCGTGTTTTTAATAGTCTGATAAGTGATTGTGGTGGATGACATTACTCAAAACTTAATGGGGATAGTACAGAGGTAGAAGAAGTGCCGGATTATCCATAAGGCAATGTAGGCAGTTGTCTAGAGGCCCCGCATGGTTAGGAGGCCCGCACCGCGCTAAAATTTGACTTGCCTCAAAGGTTTGACTCCCAGTAAATAAGCAAATGGTTATTAGATAGAGAAACACTGGTTAAAATTTAAGAGAGTTATAATTAATTTTTTAGACACAGGGTAATAGCTTAGAGATTTCAAGGAAAATCTAGATATCGTCAATGTTGATCCGAAGCTAAATGCACACTTACTTGTACATATATTAATTTATTCTGTGTACACTTAACTTTCATAAGGTTGGCAGTACTGTTTGGCATAACAAAGACTATTGGGGGAGTCACCGATTAACCTCGATTTTTTGTTTTTTGTTCTTTAATTAGGATGTGGGAGTTTTGCAACTGTAAATTAAATTTAATCGGTTTTACTGTGGTCTGTGTTTCATAACTTTCAAATTTGGATAAAAATGTTAGATTTTTTTACTCACTGAAATGCTTTGAGAAAATCGGCAAGAAGACGAATGTAATAAACTGAAGTTACATTACGATATCGAGTTAGTTTAATTACGAAAATGTATTTTATATATTTATTTTATTTTATATTTTTCTGGGATAAATAACTTATTTATATATTTTTGTTTCCATGGATCCTTTTTGTGCAATAAAGATTGAATTGTATGTATGTATTGATTGTATTGTATGGCATGATAGTTTTTTTAATACCTTTGTAATATAGAAAAAAGCGATTAAATATTCTAAAAAAAGTGTAGTAGAAAAAATAGTTTTTTGGGGGTTGAAAAAGGGTAAAGGGGCCCTGAAACGTGTCTTGCCTAGGGGTCCCGTCATAGTTAATCCGACCTTGGGTAGTAGTTATTTGTATAAGGTCTGTCGAGAAACTACCACGTTGTCTATAAGGTGCCGTGAAATGCACAATCTGAATGTTCCGATACTTAGACATTGTTGACGGAACTGGGAAACATAGGTTAAACATCTAAAAGCACAGTACTCGAGGTACCGAGTACCTAGGCTTCATGCAAGTCCTTGTGGGCTGACCTTAAGATAAAAACTCTATATAATTTGTAGCGCAGGCAAATCGTGCTTGAGTTATTTGCAGTAAGCCACCTTTTTGTGACCCCGTATTATATCTTATGTTTTTAAAATAGGTTCGGATTCCAAACATTCAACATCAAACGGCCACCACTGGAAACGATACGGTGATTCCCCGGGTGTGGGTAGTCCACCGCCTCCCGCTCCTGGAAGTCCAACTTCGAATCGTAGGGATAGAGGGGAGAGACGAAGTAGCCCACATGGTAAGGAAAAGTCGAGTGGGAGTAAAGGGGTCAGAGGAGTGCCTCAGAGTTTCGGGTGAGTACTGGAGTTTAAAAAAAATCGTATGTATTTAATATTGGGCTAAATTTTTTGTTGGTTTTAGATACGTAAAAAGAAATGGTACAACTAATGGTGGCGGAGCTGCTACAAATGGTACTGGATCCCCTGTGCAAGGTGGGTAACAGACTGATAATTATAATTACTAAAAACAGCTTGACTATTGTGGTAGTAATTATTTAATATTTAATAATATCAGTAGACAACCATAAACCCTGTTCATTAGAGCTACTGGTACTCAATAAATATGTATTATTTACAAAAATATTCAGCTAACAACTTTAAACCTAAGTTTAATCATAGATCTCTAACAAAGCACATGCACAGTGAAGAGTCAAGTATAAACCATGGATTAAAGTCTGTATTTTAAACCAGAGTTTTGTCATTGTTTAATGGTATTGTATTAAAATATGATCGTCAGTATCCCGTTTTTATTATTTATAAATCATTGGACTGATGTTCCGGGTCAAAAGGTGACGAGATTTATCCCATCTTTGTCTTAGTGTTTTAAAAAGCTGGAGCTCCAAAAAACCAGTTCAGGATGGTCACTTATTTTCTATAAGGACAAGGCCTTCTGAAGTAATACCTAAAAACATGGGAAAGATTGACAATAAACGTTGTAGGTTTATACTTTGTGAAGGTACTGCATTAACTCACCAAAGGCTAAAATTCTTGTTGAGCAGTTCTAGCACCCGATAATATAAAAAATCTTTCTCCCTAAAACATTTCCCATTTTTTCAAAAAACTGAGATTAAAAGGGATCAACGAAAGTATTCACAAAAGATTTTCTTAGGTCGAGGTGAAGTAAGACTTACCTGAGCCTAGCAACGCTGTCCTCTTCTATACAATACAATAGTTTAATTAATTAATAATCACATATTGACCAGCATACAATTAAAAAGAATCCCACTTTGTAATATTCTTAAAAAATTTCAAAAAAATAAGGAAATAATTTCCACTAGGCACATGCTCCGCTAATTTGTTTGTTGTCATAATACAAACGCATAATATTAATAATAGCCCTTAAGGCCATGAAGGTTATGGCACTGGTGTTTTATTTTTAAATTTCCATGATCAAATCCTCTAAGGAAGGGACATAATTTTTTTCTTTCCTATTATATTGTTTTTTTAAATTTGCATATTTTTGTATTTTTTCTGCCAAAATGCAGAACAAATATAATTACTCCTAATCTAATTAAGAAAAACCTTAACGATGTTGAAGATAACTAAAGTATAAAGATAAAAAAGACGGCAAATACATCTCGAAAGAAAAGTGTTAAACATTGAACTACTGAATTGATATAAGAAAAGTGGAAAACTAAGTTCATTATTTGAAAATACATGTTAATACTAATTTTTTGTTATTGGGGTAAAAATTTCATACATGGTGTATTCATCTGATTTGCTGTGAAGCCGTGGTTAGCGAGAAACCACTCACTGTAAGCTTATAACAACTCCACTGTAAAAACATTGTGGAACCTGTGCCATTACACAGTATTTCCATGAACACAGCGCTTCCACACTTTTTCCACCGTTGGCTCAAGGATGCGAGGAAACAACGGTATTAATAAAAAAATACAAGTTGCTTTCACAACTTTTACAAATTCGACAGTCTAAATGCATGTGCGAGTCTAAAAAATTTAATAGTTGTGAAGTTAAAGGATGCAACTGTCGCACCAAATCACATATGTTTAAAATATATTTTGCTTTTTCGTAAAAATATTATTTTTAGTTTTTCTTACAATGTAAATTTACCATTTTTTAATTTTTAGTTATACAAAATCATAATGGAAAAACGGCAGCCGTTTCAGCGGTTCCCAGAACCAAAGTCAAGGTTTCAGGAGGCACCCAAACGTGTTCAAGTGACCTGCAACAATCACATAGTAAGTATTACAATACAGGATGTAACGTGGTTCCTAAGACTATTTAAACTCGTTAAACTGTTGTCAGTTACTATTCAAAAATATTTTTGGGTTTCCTTTTTTTTAATTCTTTTAATAATAAATGGTAGAATAAAAAATAACAACACCAAAGATTATTTTATATACTAAAAATCACCACGTCATCTTTCGTAACCACAACTTTTTAATTTTGTTGGTTGGGCACTCGTTTTTAAATAAAGAAAAAAACATACTTGTCTACAAATTATTTATTTTAAAAACAAAGGTGTGAAGATCTTCTAATACAGTAATAAATAAAGTATTTTTTTGGCAACATCAAAAAAATTCACAGCAGATCGTATTTCCTTTGTTACACACACATAACTGGAACAAGTTCCTTGAGTGCCTTAACGAATTCCTGATCGTTGCTCTTGACATTTCCAAGGCCTTTGACAAGGTCTGGCATGATGCGTTCCTTAACAAACCTTCTTTCTACGGTCTTCTATCCAAATTTTGTTCTTGGCTCTCCAGTATCCTTTCTTATCGATGTAGATAGTTACTCTTTTAGCTTTTACCGAGTTAACTCTGAAGTACCCCAGGGCTCAGTACTGGCACCAACTGGATTACTTCGTCGCATCAACCAGCTCCTTTCTTAAACGATCAATTCCATATTTAATTTCTTAATCCGATCTCTAAGCCTGATTTCGAAAACAAGCGCAGGATAATGCAGATATCCCTTTTACATGCCTTAAAATTAATATTGGGCAGGATCCTAAAAATCTTGTCCAGTTTAATGCCTCAAAAACACATTCAAGTCTGTCAATAATCATCCTTAACATGTGAGCAGCCACGTTCTGCAGAACAAAGAGTCATTTAACCTAACGTGAGTTAGTTTTAAAAATAACCTTAAATGACTTTAATACATTATATTTACGGCCACCGCAGCTTCGAGAAAGCTTGGATTTCTCTTTCGAGCCAAAAAGTACCTTTATTCATCCAATCTATATACTCTGAATCTATTCGGAATTAGACCCTCTTTGGAATACTATTCTCATGTCTGGGAAATAGCGTCTAATATAATCTAATAATTTCTCCTTTAGTTGCACTCAATAGCAACACGGAGTTCCACTCTAATGGATCTCCTTTTTATCAGGAGAGGACCCAAACTTCCAACTTTGTTAGCTCTTTCATCCCTAAAATGTCTAGACTGTGGAACTTGTTGCCTGCAGAGGTTTTTTCTTTCCCTCCACACCTCTAAATGTTTGAGTCCCATGTTAATAAACTATATCTTACTCTCAGCCACTCACGGCACCTCGCCGTCGCCGTCGACTGCCCCGAATTAAAATAAGGAAAAAATATGGTAGCAACCGCCCTTTCTGCTAAAATTATAAAAAATACTTTTCTGAAACTTTGTGAGTGGATTCATTTTAGCGTAACCTACAACTTTTTTATCTTTGAAAATTATGAAAATTGGGGCGTTTTTCGTGTAACCTGCCTCAAAAATGTTAATCAATAAATAATAGTAACATGTTGGGTTAAAGAAAAATTATTTGGCTTTTCTCCAGAATAAAGATATTTAAACCAATAAGTTTGAAATAACATATATATCTTATAACGCGTTTAATGTTTCAAGTAAGTTTATTTTATATTTTTATATAATTTCATAAAATAATTATTTCATTATAGTACTTAAAACCAATTAATTTTATAAAGAATTAAACCTTTTATGTTTTACATGTTTTACATGTTTTTGTTAATATTATGGCGAGAGCACTAGCTCTCCATAAATCTCTAAAAAAGTATAATTTTTAAAATAATATATAAATATCTTTATTCTGGAGAAAAGCCAAATAATTTTTCTTTTAACTTGATATTCCCAGAAATCAAAATAAACTATAAAAACATGTTGGGGTTATACTGACCTATAAAAATCAACTGTCTCTTGCCTTGACCTACGCCCTAAACATATTTGACGCATGTCACATCAAAAACGCCCCAATGCTCAGAATTTTCAAAGATAAAAAGTTCTTAGTTAAGTCAAAATAGGTCCATTCATAAAGTTTCAGAGCAGTATTTTTTATATCAAAATTTAAGCCCGAGACTGATGCCCAACGAATGCAAAAAGTTAACAAATCTAAGTAGTAGACTATTTATTGTAATATGGAACGTTCCTCAAGAAGCAGTTGTACGGCCGAGTGATGATCGCGTTGTTAAATTTAGCTATGGACTTAGCAATTGTTAAAAGTTAACAATGGTTTAAAATGTTTAACAAAATGTCAGATTTTGACGGGTTGCCTATTAAAATCATTGATTAACACTGACAATGACGTTTTGTTAAACATTCTAAACCATTGTTAACTTTTAACAATTGCTAAGTCCATTGCTAATTTTAACAACGCGATCATCACTCGGCTGGTAGTCTCATATATTTTCAAATTTTGGAAAATAATTTTTTAGCCATATAATATCATTAAATATTTAAATTAAACAGTTGGGACCCCCAAATTTTTGTAGTAAATATAAGCCACTGGTGGAAATATAAATGTATTTTTATTTTATATGCTATTTGTATTAAAACAAATTTAATTTTTAGAGCCGTCGCCACCACAATTTAAATCCTACTCTCTTACCGGAAACACCGCAAATCAGCTTTCACAATCAGTAAGAGAACGCTTAATGATGGGATCTCAGAGCCTGCCGAAAGGAGGAGTACATCAAGAATACGGCCTTGTTATGAGACAAATGAGACCTAAGGCCAGCGATGGGTCTCTTAGTGATACCCAGGCAATAGAAAATTGTAGCCCTTATGCACCTTGGCTACGACATAGGTATATTTTTTATACATGAAGGCAAAATATGTTTAATAAAAATGTTTTCAGTTTGTTGTACAAGGTTTTTCATATAGTTTGGCATGCTTTTAAATGTATTATTTTAAAGTTCACAAAAAAGTTGTTTATACAAAAGTTTTAGGATTTTTTAATAAAGATTATAAATATGAAATTTAGTAAAACAACTGACTCATGTAAATTTACATGCCAAATCTCATATCTTTATGTGAAACGATATCGAAGCTATGATAGGGGGGCAAATAAGCTAAAACATTTCGGGTAATATACACCTGCGTGCTTTAGGCCGAAACTTGGCTTAATCCACTACCGTATGCCTACATTTTTACTTGTGGTTTCCCAACTTATGTACACTGATCACCTGTACCGGAAAAGGAACCACTTATAAAAATGTTTATAGTTTTGAACCAAATCTTTTTATGATTATAATATTTTTATATAATTACATATAAGGCTTTTCGCTATAATTATAGCAAAATTTTTGTTATGAAACTGTAAAATTTTGACTACCTTCTTGACCTAGCTGTTCCCATTCTTCCACGAGAACTTCCTCTAGATGTTGTAGCTTTCTTAGTGGCTGAGGCCACTCCATAACCTCAATATTGTGGATAGTCAAATAATTTTGCACTATCCTGGCCACGTGCGGTCTCGCATTATTTTGCTAAAGGATAAATTCTGACCCTATATTTTCAGAGAATGGGACAACGTGTGCTTTAAAAACTTTGTTGATGTACCTCTCTGCCGTTATTGCCCCTCGCCGAATAACTACTAAGTCAGAGCGGCCATTTAAAGTTATTTCACCCCAAACCATAATTGAACCACCGCCAAAAGCCTGGTTTTCTTGAATTGTCGAATCCAAAAAGTGCTTGCCTGGTCGTCTCCAGACTCTAACACGTCCATCAATATGATTTAAGAGAAATCTGGACTCGTCAGTAAACATCACGTTTACTCCTACTTTACCATGTTCATTTTGTGTTCTGAAACCGTCTGGCTCTATGTTGTTCAGAGCTAAAAGGAGGTACATTAGCTGGTCTTCTTGCATTTAAAGTTCGTAAAGCCGATTACGTTATAGTTTGAGTACTTACTCTTGTATCCGTAGCTTCTACCAACTCATTTTGTAGCGTTTGAGCAGTACTTTGACGTTCCCTGACGGCTCAAAGTTGTAAAAGTCGATCCTATCTAGCAACAGTCGCTCTTACACGGTGCCGATAAGGTTGTCTTCTAACAACTCCATAGATCTCATATCTGATCCAGGCTCTATTTATTGCAGCACGACTAACATTAAACATTTCTGCTGTACGGCGTCTTGAGTAAACTTCTTGAATCAAGGTTATTGCCCTAGCAATTTGAATCTCTGTGAGATACACATCAAAATCCAACATTAATTCTTAACAACTTTACCGTAAAAATCGACAGAAATTCAATCGGAATAAATGTGCGATTTCAAATGTTATCATGTTTTGCTTTTTTAATCAAATACAAAAAAAAAAACAAAAATAAAAATGTATTTTTTCTTTCATTTATAAAAACTATATGTGTCTACTGGGTGGACATACATTTTTAAGTTTCTACTTAATGCAATAAACAATTTAAATTAAATTAAATTAGTGGCTTCTTTTTCGTTTTGATCAGTGAATATATACCTACTTCATATTTTTGAATAAATGTATTAGAACTGCATCTTCAGTTACTTAACATAATGAGTTATAGTGATATATTACTATATAACACATGATTTCTTTTCTTGGAAGCTTGCCACAATGGTATAACCTACTCCTGCTCTATTTGCCTAAGTTACTATTGGTAATAAATTTGGTCTATTGAATAGTTACCATTCAAAATTTTTAGGTTTTTTATCAGACGTAGTCTAAATCATAGTTTTTTTAAACGTTGGAGGGTTAAATAGATTTAATCTTTCTTTATATAAAAATTTTTGGATGTAAGTTCAGATTTTGACCATATTTCCTTATGTCCAGATGGTATTAGTATACTCAAAATTTGATCTAAAGTGCAACTTAAATATTTTGGTGTTCTGGAATGCTATTTTAATTTTATTAGAGATATCATACAATTTTAAATTATTAGGGGTGTGCGAATATTTGAATTTTCGAATTATTCGAGGCAAATCGAATACGAATAATTCGAATATTTCGAACTATTAGAATAATTCAAACTATTCGAATAATTTGAACTATTCGAATAGTTCAAATCATTCGAATAGTTCGAACTATTCGAATAGTTTGAACTATTCGAATAATTCGACCTATTTGAATGATTCGAATCTTTTAAATAATTGATTTTTTTTCTGATTATTTAAAAATAGAAATTGATTTTGGCGGCAAGTTTGAAATTCCCAGTGTATTTGAATGCAACTTATTAATATTGAATCCACAATATTGGAAAAGTGTTGTAGTGGTTACTGAAATATATTAGATAAGTTTTGCCAAAATATTTTTTTTGAATATTAACCTTTAAGATTAGTCTTATAAAAAGGAGTTTTATGAAAAATACTTTATTTTATTAATTTCATACGTAATTTTAAATCGAAAGTTTAAGCGTTTCGTTTGCATTATAATTTTTAAATAGCTACTACGACTGTTATACTTAGCTTATATAACCAATTATTTAAAAAATACTACATTCGAATTGTTCGAACTATTCGAATTATTCGAATAGTTTGAATTATTAGAATAGTTCGAACTATTCGAATATTTGATTCGAAATTCGAATCGAATATAATTATTTGATTCGATTAGATTTAATTCGAAAACTATTCGCACACCCCTATAAATTATCAGTTATAGTTATTTCTAAAACTTCTTGCTTTTTATCCGCTTAATAATAACATGGTTTAAACTATACTTAGGTATTATTTATGCCTAAATGCAGTCAGAAAAAGTGCACACTTATTGATTTCATTTGCATTTTACTAAACGTTTCACTTTTTGTTTTTCTTTTAGCAATACGTATTCAGTCGCACCCAGATTATCCGAAACGGATAGTATGGAGAGCCTTACCAGTCTTCCAGGTCACAGAAGTAGCCTTACACACGCGCGCCTTCTTAGGGATTCTCCTTCAAGGCTAAGTAGAAGCAATAGTATAAGGTAAGTTTTTTGTAGATTCTAAATAAACAGTGACATTACGTTTGTATTTATCATTTGGGTTTTCCTTTAATATTGAATTAAAAAAAAAAATATTAGGGGCATTTTTCTGTAAACTGGGCAACTTTAAGCGCATTTTTGTCCCGACAAACAGTCCCCTAGTTAGTTTGTTTATGGAATAAAATTTTTATTTAATTATTATTATTGGGCAAACTTAAAAAGCATACGAAGCACAACATAGAAATGAAGTTTAATTGTATTAAATGTTATTGAGTTAGTTTTAAATAAAAGCCACGGGACTGCTGTGCGTCAAATTGAGAACAAAATAAACATTAGTATTTTTAAATGCATTATTTAATTAAAAATAGTTTTCTCTGATATTGTTAGTAAAAAGTTCATTAGATTTTAAATATTATAAGTATGATTTTTTTAAAATATTTGTGAGATAAACACTTTTTTTACCGAGGGACTGTTTTTGGGAACATGTGGGGAACTGTTTTTTGACCATTAAAAACAGTTTTTAATGTAATAACATTTTAACAGTAACATTTTATTGGATATTGTACGATGGACCGCGGTAAATTAGGTGATTATCTTTTTAAGTTAAGTGCAAATTATAAAATAAACTATATTTTTAAAATACCGGGGCAGTAAGTTAGCCCCTTTAAAGAAAACCCATTATAAAATAAAACTAAAAGTTTCTATTTAAGACACCAAAGTTAGCTCTAACAGAAAACTTGACTTAGTGGAAAAAAATTCCAGCATAAATGTACCTGCATACCTGGTATTATATTATGCAGTTTAAAGGGAATAATTTAAATGGAATAAAAGTAATTTACGTCATAAGTCTGATAGGTTAATTCTTACAGTACGAGTTAGACATTATGGATGAGGCGACGCTAGGAGCCGACTCAAGTATGTCTAAACGAGTAACTGTAACAAGTACTACCTGACGTGTATGGTAACGTATTTTATTTCATACTGTAAGTCCTTGCTGTATCATTATTTGATTTTAAAAATCAAAAAATCATATTATTTTCTAAAAATTGCATAACCTTTTTTTCTGTGGCAACAGTCAACAAGTGGAAGAAAATGTCATGTTGGCATATTTTTAAATGTCTAACTTGATTTATTATAAAAATATAACAGTCCGGTAAGTGTTGCTTAGCGACACTTACCATCTCTGATACTGTAATGACTAACCTACCGGACTCAAATTGATAATAAAATCGAAGGTCCACCAGACAGTATGAAATAAAAATTATTATAATTTGAACTGCCAAAAAATATGTCATTTAATCTCATTTAAAAAAAACAACTATAACTTTGTATCAACTAATAGGGTTAGCATCTGTTATCTTATGAAAAGAACAGTCATTTTTAATCTTATGTCCTTTTATTTCTTATGAACCAAGAAGTACTTGACATAATATGCCAACCCTGTTTTAAGAAGGGTGACTATTTGTACATTAAAATGAATTTTTTATTACAAATTTTCAGGACTAATTTTATTCAGTAACCGGATAAAAATATCCGAGTTGTCACATCATTAATGATATAGAAAATCAGAAAAAAATGTTGTAATGTCTGAGCTTATACCAAGTACCAATATAATAAATTAGCTCGTTTTTACTAAATTCAATTAAAACCAACAATTTTTAAATTCAACGGTTTCTACCGTCTCAACAAAACAACTTTAGATACATCTAGGTGGGCCTAAATCGACCTATTTTGAGATTAGTACACGTATTTTCTGCACTCCCTGTATTAGGGAGTATCGCTGTTTATTTACTAATGTCAATATTTCTGTTGTATAACAACAAAGAAAATTTTGTAAAACTTTAATAAATATTATGATAATAGTTTTTTTTAATATTTATGTTTTATTGATGTCAGTACATAAAGGAAAAATTAGTTTGATAAATATAACCGCTTACCCAAAAATTGACAACAATTTTATTTTTTTTATACAGCTATCTTCGAGATAGGACTTTTCCAAGGTAGAAACGGTGTGGCCAAAAATTTTTGTGTGCTTTTTAAATATATTGTAGACAAATAAAAAAATCAAAGAGTTTTGCAAATGTGCTTTTTATCGACTTATAGGCCTTGTGACAATTGTTTCTAAGCTTATGTATTGTGGGTTGCACTTTCAGTAACAGTTTGTAAGAATAAATTCAACGACGAGCCAATTATGTTTGAATTACAGGCCGGAATACATTTCTCAATATTTACTGAAATGATAAATAATATGACGTCTTTTATTTGAATTTTATAACGCTTTGCCCACTTAACAATGTATCGTATTGAAGCTTTGTAAACAAGGGGCGTATTTTTTATTTTGTTTTCATACAATGTTTTCATTATTCATATTGTATTATGCTTTTAAAAGTGAACATTATTAAACAAAATAATAATTTGATAACTGCATACTGTCACTATTTTTGCTTTATTCAAATGAGTGACTGTAGAAATACACAGTGTGTAAATCACCTTGCTTTAAAAAAATCACTTTGAACTTTATTTTGGCACCATTTTATTTTATATTTATTTTGGATGTTTTCGTTATGTTCATCGGCGACTATTAAAATATCATTAATTGATTATTATTTAACAAATATCTTTCTAATTTAATGTTACAGATCAACAAAATCTGAGAAACTTTATCCCTCCATGCTACACAGAAATACCGAACCAGAAGCTGAACCTTATTACTGCCTTCCAATTGGAAGCCTTTCCCATTGGTCGCAGCCGACCAGTCCTGCTCCCGGAAATGCACGAACGTTTCCGTTAAGTCCGACGCACGGTGGAACACCAA
Source organism: Listronotus oregonensis (assembly GCA_019359885.1). Classification (NCBI taxonomy): domain Eukaryota; kingdom Metazoa; phylum Arthropoda; class Insecta; order Coleoptera; family Curculionidae; genus Listronotus; species Listronotus oregonensis. The sequence goes on from JAHBCN010003105.1 coordinate 103,465, forward strand.
GGCATAGTGTTCCGAAAAATGACGAACGTAAGTAGCAAACGGAATTTATTAGTAAATTATTCTAAGCTCCTAGGCAGTGAGTTTGGCTTCTAAAGAGAGAGGGTAGCAAGCCTATTATACAATAACCAATTAATGTGTCATTATCAATATGTATTTGTTCCTTTTTATCTGCATAATCATTATTTAAATAATACACTATTAACATTTCCTCATGAAATGGTGGTTTTAGTAAGATCGCCAAGGATCTTCTTCATTAAGCCTATAGATCTTTATAAAATAATTATCAGGCAAGGCATAAAATTAATTTTAAACTATTTTACAATCCTCTTCAATTAATTTCGCATTAATCTAACTTTCATCTTCTAAAGACTTCATTCAAGTGAAAGCCTTAGATAATTTTAAACCTACTCTCAAAAACCAAACTTTTCAAAATGTAATTACAGCCAATGTTAAAGATAGGTTGGGTTTTTGAAAGTATATCTCACACGAACGTCAAAATTGAATGCTCCCATTACCAACCAATCGAAACTATGTATTCGTATACGTTCGGGTATTCGACATTTTTGGAATACCAAAATGGTTTTTACCAAAACCATTTGAATATCTGTCTAATTTTGTATGCTACATGTTTACAAAATAAGAGCCAAGGGTATAGATATGAACAACTATCGTATCGTATATCGTATCGTATCGAAGCGTGGTAAGTTTTCTCGTACTGAGGCTTAAGCCCAATATGCTCTACACCAACCCTTAAGCATGCACAGGTTCCGTAACCCTGTCCTGTTCCTTATGTGTGTATTCCTTTTGCACTGATCTGGCGCTATCATTGTGTCTACTAGAGCCCCAGTTTCCTCACTAGTGATGAGAGTCCTGTTAGTGGTAGGAATCTTATGTCATTTAGGTCCAGCCATGCCGTTCCTAGTGGTGTGCCCTAGTGCTGGGCAATCTCTAAGTATATGTATTGCGTCTTCTATTCTCTCTCCACACCAACTACATATACCTGTCTCAATTTTTCCTATCTAATTGAGGTATTACTGTTTCTACAATAACCTGTCAGTATGCCTGTCAGGTTTCTCATTTGCACCCTACTGAAGTCCTGAAGTTCTTTATTCTTATCGTTAGGTCCTTCCATAGGTCTTTCTTAATAATAACCTTTGATTGTTTGGCTTTTGCTTTTTTTAGTTTTCGTCGAACCGTTTCTCTATCCATCTTGCTATCTTTGTCATATTCTTGTTATATGAGATTCCCACGGTATATTCAGGTTTATTGTCCTCATTTCCCGAGATCCCTTTGTGTCCAGGGACCCAATGCCGGGTGACTCTGGCGGTTTTCGTTAGTTCATTAATTGCTTCCCGACATCTATTTGAGTAGTAAGAATAACTAACAAAGTGCACAAAATAAATTGATCCTTACAAACTTGCAGATTACATAATAAAGAAACTTAAAAAACCTTTTAAAAATTAAAACAGCTTATCAACGTCTCGGTGACTATTTTCAAGGTAAAAAAACCTAGAAATATAAATTAAATAATATTTACCTTTAAAATTACTTGAACATCACGTTTTTTATAACCAAGAAAGCTGCAAAATTTTCGTTATTTAATTTTTTCGTGATTACAATACTTTGCTGATAGCGAGGAAAGTAAGTAAAAACGGTTAACTGGACGTTTCGCAGTTTTTTATGTCGAAATTTAAGATAAATTAATACTGGGTTTTATTTGAATAAAGTACCCAAAAATATTGACAATGATCTTTCCAAAAATAACTATGGTTGTAATATTGTGATATTACATATACACGGATTTTAATAGTTAATCAAATAGTAATAATAAAACAATATTTTTTTCTAGTACACGGATCATCAATCAGTTTAGTATCAACAGCCTCAAGTCTTTACTCCTCAGCGGAAGAAAAGCAAGCGCACGAGATAGAAAGCTCAGAAGGGAACTCAGCGAGGCTCAGGAAAAGGTTCACACATTGACATCACAACTGAGTACAAATGTAAGTACATAATATTTTTTATTTACTACTCGAATAATATTATTTCATAATACCATGGTTACCAGACACTTTAAATGGTTTATAATAACCTGGCGCATTAAAGAGGTTTTTAATGCCCACGGACATTAAGAGAAATAAATAGAAAAAATTAAAGTGACAACTTTTTATTAACGAAAAAACTTATTATTTATCATTTATATGCGTAAAAACTAGTGGCGCCTCTCTTGTTAGCTTTGTTAGTTCGTACCTGAGGACGAGCTGTTTATAAACATGCATTTCAATACTCACTTACAAATCATGTAATTTTGTATTAATTGACTCTTTGTAATCTTTACAAATTTAATAAAAAAATATATTACAATAACTTATTAAAACAATGAATATTAATAAGAAAGTTATAATTAAGTGATTATGAGTGAAAAAAAAACGTTAAAAACAAGCCAAGATCTGGTAACACCGTTGTTGTGTTTTACAGTAAAACTGAGTCAAATATAAAAATGTATTTGTTTCCATCAAAACCTCATAAATCCTATTAAGTAAGTGTATATGCGTTGACAATAAATATACAGTGTGTACATAATGTATGGAGGAAATACATTATTTGCCTAAGCAAAAAAAAATTCCTTGAATACGGTAAGAAAAATTTTAAATTGCGCATTTTTTGACATAAAATATAAATACACAGGGTGACTTATATAGTAGATATGACATTATCGATGATTTTTAAAACAAAAACCGACATATTTTAGTGCAGATTTATAATCTCCAAGAAGAGCCGATTTTAAAATCATAAAATACTTATGGTTTTAAGTTACAATTTCGTAGTTACAGGGTGTTAAAGCAGAGCAAACTAGATAAATGCATAAGTAGTTATATATAATAATATTACTCAAATTCTTGACAAAAATTACTATTTTGTCAGCATAACAAGCATTACCATAGTTACATATTAAAAAGCGTTTTCAAGTATTGCTGGTACCCACTTACAAAAAAAAAAAAAAAAAGCAAAAAAATTTAAGACCCTATACCTACAAAATGTCATAAGAATTTTTTTATTTTTAAAATCAGTTCTTTTTGGAGTTTACAAATCTGCAACATAATATGGGGGTTTCAATCTTAAAAAAATCGTCGATGACATTATATCTACTACACGAGGCACCCAGTATATTTTTACTTTATGTTAAAAAATGTCCAGTATAAAATTATTACCCACGTGTTCAAAGATTTTTTTTGCTTTGCCAAATAATGAATTTGTTCTATACATTATGTATACAATACACACTAACCACAACTAACCACGAAATTTTGATCTAAAACCATAAGTGTTTTATGTTGTTAAAAATAGGTTTTCTTGGAGATTATAAATCGGCCTTAAAACATTAGGGTCTCCATTAAAAAAAATCGTTGATGACGTTATATCTAGTACATGAGTCACCCTGTATATTTATATTTTATGTCAAAAAATACGCAATTTAAAATTATTATTTACATATTCAAGGATTTTTTTTGCTTAAGCAAATAATGAATTTTTTTCCATATATTAGGTACACACTGTATGTTTATTATGATTTTTTTTGGTATAATGGCCTTACAAACTGGTGTATTGGCCACTATTATGATATTAATTTTACTATTTCTTTAACCCAGATGGTACCCGTAAATCCGAGACATTTATTTTTTTAAACCCATTTTTTATATTTTCAATGATTGACATTTTTATTTTAAAAATTAATCTATAATTACTATAGAGATCAGTATAAAATTTAATTTCTCTCACATACTAAATGCTAAATTTTTCCACCATGAGCGCTAGTGCATAATCACAAGGTCACGGAAGTTCTCTATTTTGTCTATTATGAATAAAATAAAGATGTAACAGAGTAATTCAAGGACATTTAAAAACGTAGTAAACGTGTGAGATTCTTTATAATTAATGTGACAGTTTAAAATTATTATTGTAGCATAATATATTGTGATTTGACAAACCAATATTTAGTTTTCAATTATGAGCAATTATTTATAAATTTATTACTTGTTCTAGTATGTGTTTTGAAATTAGTTGCTAAATTGCGACGTTTTAAACATAAAATCCTTGACGACCCATTAAATTTTATTATCACTAAAACGCGAGTTTGTTAGCAAATTATTATAATTTAATGTCAAATAATTCAAATTCGTTTTGGAACTTTAACAAGTCTCCTTGATTTTTAATCAATCTCGGGTCGTAAAGAATGCTTTGATTTGACTTCATATTTGACCCCCGGTTATTAGCTGCATTTTAATTGTTTTGGTATTATTATTACGTCGAATAGTTTTTAAAAATTAGACCGTTAATGTTTATAGATGGGGGATGGCATTTAAATACATCCAAAATAATGACTTAACTCTGGCAAGTAATTGGTAATTCTAAAAGAGTATTAGTAAAACAAACGGTGTTACGATGTGTTATAAGTATATTTTATAAACATTTTTTTAGCGGTGTTAGACAATATTAGAGTGTCAGTAACACTAAAATCTTAGACTTTCATCGTCTTTATTTATTAATTGAAACGTTTCGGTTAGTATATGTCTCCAACCATTTTGAAGTGATAACCAAAAACTAAGGTGAGGTGTTGTTTTGACCATGCATCTTCGGCAACCCCCGACCCCTTCCTCTACTTTTTCTGCGTTGTTAAGCTCTTATTTCAAGTAGTCTTTTTGTTTGTCCAATGTATATTTCACCACATTTACAGAAAATTTGGTAGATTTTTTATTTAAAATATTATTGTCTGGTCTCGTCTTAGTAAGAATACGTTTTAGGGTTGTTTGAAATTTTAATGATGTTTTAGTATTATACCTGTTCGTAATTTCGAATTTTTAAAATCCAATAACGTTTTTATTTTTTTTGAGCTTTTTGTTTTTTGCTTGTTCTATTTTTTGATTGTTTCCTTAATAAGTCTTTATTGTGTCCTTCCGGCTGGAACAAACTTTGATTTTTAAACAAAAAGAAAATAAATACGGATAAACATTTGTTTTTAAAGATATCAAGTAAACTTAAGTGTTGTAAATATACTCTATACAGTGACAAGTGGACATGGGACCCAAACCAATTATATACCAGTTGCTATTGGCCTTAAGGGAACCACTTTGGAAAAGAAAATTTCCATTGGCCTCAAGGGGAACACTTTGATAAAGAAAATTCCCTTTTTATCCTTGACCTACCACTGGTTCTATATTGTGGCGGATTTATTTACTACAAAATATTGTTGGGGCTACTGGCTAGGCATGCAAGAAAGGACTGCTTGGGTTCAGCTCCCAGATCTGTTCACAAAGTTCACAAAATCAACTTACATTTAGAAACAAAATTTAATTTTTTTTATAATGTGTTGTATTTCAATTTCAATTTAAATTATTGAGAAACAATACTTTAAAAAGTTTCATAAAAATCTTCCATGTTTCTTACTTTTACTGTCAAACATAACCAATAATTTTTTTTTTTAAAAAAAAACCGAAACAATTCTCTCTTTTTTTTTATTTTTATTACTTTTGTCTGTAAGAGTATGTCTCTAAAAATTAAATGTTATGATTTTAATAAATTCAGTCATGTTTGGTTTTAATAGAGCTACAGTAAATTATTTTCCAAATGTAACAATTATTAGTACTTATATTTGAGTTTTTAGTACTAGTATTAAGAATTTGCATAATTAAAAAGTAGTAGAGATTGAAAATAAAGTATATATATATATATATATATATATATATATATATAATATATATATATATATATATATATATATATATATATATATATATATATATATATATATATATATATATATATATATATATATATATATATATATATATATATATATATATATATATATATATATATATATATATATATATATATATATATATATATATATATATATATATATATATATATATATATATATATATATATATATATATATATATATATATTATATATTATATTACTGCGTAATCAGCAATTAAATATTCATCAAATATTTTTTACAACAAATAAGGAATGGTTGACCTTATTAACAGCATAATATTATTATTAAATTAATTAATTAAAATAAAATTACTTTTTCTAAAAACAGATTAATACAAATAAGGTCACTTTTGGAGTTATGTCGTTTCTCTTCTTACATGTTGATCAGTAGGTTAATTAAAACTTACACAAAAACAGTAAAAACAAACAAAGAGTCACTTTTTTGGTAAAAATCCCTGTGTGAATACCTCTTAATTTTATCTTGAGTATTTTAAATTTTGCCTGAAAATGCGACTTATTTCGTGTGGCTGCGACAATAGATATTCTCACATTATATTTTATTTTTTACACATAACACAAAAATTGAATCTTTGGATCGCCTTTCTTTCGGAGTGACAATATATGTTTCTTGAACAAATATTTAAAATTTAAATTATAGAAGTAAAAATATTTCCTAAAAATAACACTTTTATATAAAAAATAACTAACTTTATGTATCCTCTACCTTTAATAGTTAAATGTTACTACAATTTATTTTAACAAATCTTCTAAAGGATTACTCAGATGTTCGCAATGCAACATTTGACTTTTGTACAAGAGAAAATAAACACGGTTTCTCATTGATCCACGTGATATTCCATTTTTAATTATCATTTGCTTGTTTTTTGTATTTAGTAACAACTGATCTTTGTGTTTTACCGACATAAAAACATAAAGATAACTGATATTTATTATTGCGTCTTTGTTCGTGTAGTCTATCTAATTTTAGATTTTTTCAATTAATGATCACAATTATTTCTTATACCTTGGTCAATTTTCTTTAAAATGAAAAAAAAAATGATGGTGTATTCAGGACACTTTAAAGAAATCATTTCCGTAAAAAATTTAACTTATAGGTCATTTTTCAACAAGTTACACAATTATTAATTAACAAAATTGTTTCGAACTTTTGTCTTCATTGTACATCAGAAAAAATGTTTAAATAATTGTATAATTTTTTCGCGTCGTGGAACCCTTCTTATATACATACCTAACAAGATCATGGCATTAAAGTTTAAAAAATTGTAATTCTTTGTTTATAATATTTTTATACCTTTGACTCGCGCTAACGTGAATTTTTTTCTCTTTATTTTTTATGGCACATATTATAGTTGATTTGGCTTTTTGACATTTCTTCGACAATGCGGTAACACTCATACCATTTTTATGCTCTTTCAAAATTTTAGATTTTTTATAAAGAGTTAAACATTTCTCATTATTTTTAACCATTTTTAAGGCATATTCTGGGCGTGACACTCTTCCGATTTTTTGCAAACTAAATAAAATAAACGTACTGAATGCGTATACCGATATAGGTACTAGCAAGTTTAGACAAACATAAATAGGTGGACTAAGATTTGCCAAAATTCACATTATCGAAAATTGTTTTTGTTCACACTATAGAATTAAAATGGTTATATTTTAGTGTTTACATTACTAAGTTGTTCATATAAACGTAAGTTCACATTACCGCGCGTGTACTGTATTACTTTATTGTTTTACTTTTTGTCAAAGTTATAAAACTATTATAAACAAAGAATTAAAATTTTATAAGAAAGACTTCACAAAGCGCAAATTTATACGACAATTATTTAAGCATTTTTGAATGTACAATGAAGACGAAAGTTCAAAACAATTTTGTTATGTAACACTCCAACGTGTGGAAAAATTAATTTTAAGTTAAATTTTCAACGGAAATAAATTCTTTAGAGTATTCCGAAAACACCCCAATTTTTTAAAATTTTTCAAATAATATTTAATACCCTAACAAAATTATAAAGTGTGACGTACTCGGTTTTGACGCCGAGCGCGCAACCAAAAATGCCCCGCGTGAAGCCCATTTTCAGCGTTGAATTGAATGACTTTTTTTATTAAAAATTTCCTTTTCTTCGAGATTTTTTTTGCCATTTCTGCTCATATAGTTTTTCAGTTATCATCAAAAATCAAAATGTTTTTTTTTTCTCTTTTTGTTAATAACAATTGCAATTTTTATTGGCAGAAAAATCCTCAAAACGACTTTCGTAGATTTGCATTTTGCGTCGAATGTGCTATCGCTCATATTTTTCGAAGCCTTCTAACTATTTTTTGCAGAAAACACACTTCTCGACTTGCTTGCTTGCTTGCTTGTTTTTTGGCGTTGCTGCTCGGCAATTGCCAGCTCGATTTGGAGGCAGTCCAGGTTGTGTCTGGCTCTGGACCATGCGAAGACTCCCGATTATTTTTGTATTCTAAAAAAAGTGCTGTGAACTTGATTGTAGCATTAGGTAACTTTAAATTGGCTACGGGCAAAATTACGGGCTTAAGAATATAAGGGTGCGGTTAGTAAAACAATAAAGGTAGCAGGGTATTGCACATGCAAAGCGGAGGAAAGGAAATATGTGAGGGTATGTCTAAATTGAGCATTATAAACTGATATTATTTTTATTTGGGAAAAAACATTATTGCTTTTATGCTATTTTCATTGGGGTTTAGTCAGCACGGAGTACATTGTTATTGGCGGTTTAAAATTCAAGTCAATTAGAGTTTGGTAAAAATCAAAATTGGGGATAATATTGATGGGGCATTCTAGGAATATGTGATTCAAATCCTCTATACCACCGCAGTCACATCTAGGATCTTCTCAAGTTTAATTTGAATAAATTTTTTTTGGTCAGGCAGTGGCCCGTCCTCATTCTTATTAAAGTAGATGTGTCTGGGTTTTTAAAAGGGATGTCTACAAACCATTTTTTAGACGGGAAGCTTTCCTGCACCTGGGAGTACTGATATTTTTTCGGCCACTAGAGTCCGCCAGTTAGCTTTGAAATAAGTTCTTTTTTTTTGTTTAATATCGTTAAATATTTCTTTAACGTCCAGAAGCATTGCTTTTGGGACATTCAAAACTCTACCGATATTTGCTAGAGTATCTGCCTCCGTGTTGCCCGTTTTGTTGGAGTGTCCCGGAATCCATGCTAGGCGGATATCGAAGCTTCTTTCGTTTGTACAATATAAGTCTTTTTGTTCTTAAAGACCAGTAGTCTGCTGAGGAATCAAGTAGGCTTTTTTTTGAGCTTAGCGATGGCGCTCTTTGAGCACTGAAAATTATGACTTTGGATAGTTGTTTTGTTATTGAGAATTTTACCGCCTCATGTATTGCCAAGATTTCTGCTTTGCAAATACTCAGCACGTCTGGGGGGCCTGCTGGCGAATTTGTATTCAATCTCCGGTATGTTTATTTTCCCCAAACCCACCTTGTGACCTTTTTTTTAAGCATCCGTGTAGATGAATGTAAAATTGTTTTTATATGGTTCCCCCCCGGTTTATAGAAATGTTTCTTTAATTGGAATCGCTTTTTCCGACTTTACAATCATAGTTTTAATTGGGGTTTTTTATGTAGTTAAGGCGATTTATGGAAAATTTGGGCTTTGATAAATTTTATTCCAATAAGGAAAGAACTTTTCTACAGCCTGTACTAGGTATGGTATGTTGTTGTTTTTCCAAAAAATTTTGGGTTTGATATCATTTTTCTTCGGAGTGAAAGCAATATTTTAGGTAATGGGTGTTGTATAACCCTATCACTTTGGATATAAATTTTGCAGCCATGATGTTTCTTCTAGTATCTATCCCGAACTGCTGCCCCTGCTAGAAGTGCAGCTCTAGGTGTTGATCTCATACATCCTAGGCATGTCCGTAGTCCTGATAAAAGACCACCTCCATTTTATTTAGGCATTTCTTGCTCGTTTGGGCTAATGAACATTGCACCATAGTCCAGTTGTGCTACAACCAAGCCGTGAAAGATAGTGAGGAGAGTTGCAGGATCTGCACCCCACCAAATTTCCAGAGACTGCCTTTAATATGTTTAAGGACTTTTTTTGCTTTGGCCGTTATGTACTCCACATGCCTATCCCATTTTAAATGTTGGTGCAGAATTATTCCTAGGTATTTAATCTGTTGTTTAAACGGGATAATGATGTTATTTACCTTAATTTCTGGTATATACTACGACCTCCCCTAGTAAACATATTGCCTCACATTTTTCCAGAGTCAGACAAAGCTCTCTTTTTGTAGATAGTCACTAATGCCTAGTATGGAAGCGTTGATCCTTTCTGCAAGTTGACTCCTTTTTGTTAGAACCCCTGAAAAAACAAAAAGGCCGCCCCATACCCCAATATCTCTACTTTGTCCCAGGAGCTTTGGAAAAGTTCCAGGATATATATGTTGAACAGAACTGTATTTAAAGGTGACCCTTTGGGGATTCCTCATTGGCCAAGTAAGGGCCCAGTAGTGATCCACGTTGCTTCTAGTATACATTAACCTATTTTTTAATATTTGGAATATTAGGTTACACATGGCTATTGGTATGTTTAGTTTAATCATAATTTCGTATAATTTATAGATGTTAACATTATCAAAAGCCCCTTTTTATATCTAGACTAACTGCCAAGACTGATTCAGAAGAACAAAAGGCGTCTAATACGTAAGAAGTTATGAGTGCTATGTTATCCTAAATTTCCCTTTCTGCCCCGTCAAAACCCCTAAAATTTTGGGATTGGAAAAATTTGGTTTTTTCTCCAGGAACCAGTCCAGACGATTCTTGATCATGTTTTTCAAGGGTTTTTGCAGCAGCAGGAAGATAGAATTATTGTTCTATAACTTTCTGGAAGTAATGGATCTTTGTTTATCTTTAACAAATTTATGATATTAAATTTTTTCCCAAATTCATCTGGAATACATTTGCCTTTTAAAAAATTATTGAAATTATAGATTAGTATCTTCTTAGCTTGTTGAGGTAGGTTTTTCAGTAGGGTGGGGTATGTTATCAAGTCCCGTTGCTGAAAGATTTTTATTGGCCAGTGCGAAATTTAGTTCGTACATAGTAAAAGGTTCCACTGTCTCAGATTCGGGAATTTGCCTTATTTTAAATGTAGGATTAATTTGTGGTATAGATTTTTTTTTTAATATTTGAATTTTTGATATCGTCTGGGATAGGGGGAATGTTATTTGTTTTTGTGAGTGAGAATTTTTTAATTTTGTTCCAGACATATTTTATATTGTATTCTCTGTTGAGTGTTTCACAAAATTTTTAAAACTATTTCTTTTTTTCTCTTATTTTTTTCCCTTTTGTGAGGGCAATTGTTTTTTTGGCTGCTGTAGTTGTCCATGTTTCCCTTTTGATCCAAATCTCTTTAGGGAGAGTTTTCTCTTTAATCCATGAGGAACATTCATTATCCCACCATGTAGCCCCTTTTTTTTTTTTTTTGGAACCAGAATTCTTCAGGGAATTGTGTCATCGGCTATTAAGTCAATGGTCTTAAAGCTCTTCATACTCCAGCTTTTTCGTTTTTGTTCACTAATTCTAACAAAATTTCCCTATCATGGAAGGAGTCCCAATCAGCAAATGGAAGTTTCTAATATTATGTTTGGTGGCTCTATTATCGTTAAGCGATAAGTTGTTTTTGGAGTTTAAAATAAGCAAGTAGGGAAGTGATTACTATTTCCACAGTCTTGTAGTACACTCCAGCTGGCACCAAGTGCCAACTGGCTGCTTACAATTGTTAGATCGATTGCACTTGAATTAGTTGAGTTGTGAAATAGGGTGGCGTGCCATCATTCATTAAAGTAAGATCTTTTCAAGTAAGAGCTCACTTACAGTTTCCCCCCCGCATTCATGTTGTACCCCACAGTGGATGATGAGAGTTTAAGTCCCCCATTATGATTATTTGATCTAAATTTAAATTTTTTAACATGTTTTCAAAAAGGTTGGCTGTAACATGGGATTGTAGGTTTGCATAAATATTGATAAAATGGTTTTTTGTCGTATCCTTTTTGTATTATTCTTCTTTGTTTCGTGGTTGGAAACTACCTGAGGGGTATGACCGTTTAGAAAGGTTATTTGGAAAAGTTATAAATCCTCCTTTCATTTGGGTTTATGGCAAGATTTGACTTTTTGGGTTCATCCGTTCTATCCATATGTCTCTGTTTTGCAACTGGGAAATCCGCCGGGGTTTTATATAAAGTCTCCCCTTTTAAATTTTATAGTTTTTTCTACAGGCTTCGTTGGCTTCGTAAAAAGTTAGATTTTCAAACGCCATTAATTCTTTAATATTTTTTGCCTGGTATATTCCGGCATTGTTTTGCAGTAGATTTGTGTGAATTTTTGCAATAAAAGCATTTGGTTTCACAATTAAATTCTTCCCTCCCTCTACATGTTTATCACCACTACAGTTTTAACATTTTTTTTTTAGTGGATTTGCAGTTGTTCCTAATATGACCATAGCGTAAGCACCTAAAACACTTTAGTAACCGGAGGTACATATATTATCACCGGGTATGCTAGACTATAAAAGGAGATGTATCTCGGTAACCTGACCCCTTTAAAAGTAAAAAGCACCGTACCTGTTGGGACGTACTCTCAGATTATCTTTAAAAATCTTTCTATTTAGCCCCTCTTAACGTTAAGAATTTCAAATTTCTTTCAGCCTTTTCATGAGCTTAAAATTTCTTCCTCACTAATGTCTATGCCCAAACCCGCCGCGCTATTCCCTTACGAGTGACAAAGTTAAAGGGTATATAAATTTTATATCCCCTTTTTTAAAAAAAGGGGTTTTTTTATTTAAAAAAGTTATTTGCCGCTTGATAAGACAAAATTCTAAATTTAAATTCGGTTTAACCCCTTGTTGTTTATTTTCTTAACATCCCCCAGGTTTAAATTAAAAAAATCTCGCGCTATTTTTATATTATTAATTTTTCCGGATGTTAATGTTCCCTATCTCGGTTGATTCCGGTAAACCGTAAAAGGCCCGGGATCCTTGAATAAAAAATGGTTTGTTTTTTTTCGTCTTTTTTTTTGATATCGATGTTGGAATTCCATGCCTGACGTTATTTTGGTTATCGTCACCGATTTTATTATTTTTATCTAAATTAGAAATTGTAATTTTAGTGGTTGTTTTTGAACGGGGGGGGGGATTTCCCCCCCCTTCAATCATAGCTAAATTAATTACTAACTCAGTTTTTTTTTCTATGAAATCGCAGCAAAAGAAAAAAGAATGGATGGGTAAAAAGAAGGATCAAGCAAAAGCAATTTTTTTTTTAAAACAAAATTTACTGCTATTTTTAATTAATGCTCAACTTACTTATTTAGACGAAATCACACCACACAAGTTGTTAGCTCGGTCAGCACACGGTTTTTTTTTTCGCTTTAGCCCTGTCGGAGCGGTAGCAAAACGCTGCTGCTTTCACCACGGTGTTCACAGCACTTGGACTTCTCGACTTGACTATTCATGCTTAAAATAATGACTGTGTTCCCAATTATCACCAAAGCATAGTTTTAAAAATATATTGTATATTCTTTAAACTACGATAGTAGGTACTGTGGCTACCTGATTTTTAAAGCGTTTAACTCATTTACGGCATCTGTAAAACTGACAAATACCTGTTATGTCCACTACCACCTTACACCTTGTGTTATAATCAATGTCCTTTAAAAGAAATTTAGAAGTTTTTATAGTTGATTCGATAATTGCCGATGTGCTGGCAATTGCAGGCTGCAGATAGCATTTAGACAAAATATAAATTTATTTATTGCAAATTATTAATATTATTAAAATCATAAATTTGATTATAATGACTATTTTATTAGCCTGTTTATTTATTATATTATTATAAAAAATTAACATAATATACATATTTTAATTGGAGATGATGTCAGTCTGGGTGTGCCAAAATATATTATGTTTGTAAGTAAAAAAACATGTTAAGAATTTTTTAGCATCTTAATTTATTTAATTTATGTATGAATTCTGGAAGATGCATACATTTTTAAATTAGACAATTTAGCCAGATCAAAAGTATATTTTAATTAAGGAGAATAATTAAAACAAACAATTTTTAACTTAAGCACAACTATGTCCTCCCTACTATGGATACCTGAACATACCGGCCTAGAGGGTTATGAATCCGCATTTTCAAAAGGTGGGCGGAGACAAAATTCACAGGCCCGGAACTGGTCATCGGTATATCTGATAGAATCTTCCGTACTGACTTGGACTTTCGGGTCTTAGACACTCAAAGGCCTTTATAAGCCCACCGAATCAACAATGTACTGTCAAACTGCTGGAGCAATCAAGGGTACACCTTAAAACTCTAGTAGGACTGTACACGGGGCACTGCAAATCACAGCTGCAGATTGAAATACCACATGCACAAGATCGGCCTAGCGGAAGACACCTAGTGCCGCATGCGCATGGAAGAGGATGAATCGGCAAAGCACATACTTGTGTTCGTGTCTAACGAGCGGTGGCACAACTCAGATACTCAGATTCGCAATCCTCGGCAGTGATACCTTGTTGCCGGGGGAGGTAAAAGATCTCTTTCCCAACAGGATCATCAGATTTATTAAAAGTCTGGACCTGGTGGGAAAAATATAAAAACTTATAAGCCACAATAGACCGATCGGTCGCGGTGGAGGGTGTTAAGCCCACTGACTTTAAACCTAACCTAACCTAAGTCCTTCCTTTGGAACTTTGGAAGAAACAAAGAATTGCATAGAGGGTCTAGACTGTTGTATTGCTCTTAAAACGCATTCAACAGAGCTTGACACAAGAGATATATGACGTAAATAATATAGTGACATATATTAATCTTATATTATTTCTTAAGAACATTTATAGCAAGTGATATTGACTGACTTTCTTACACTTTTCGTGCACAGAAGCACAACATTAATGCTGAATCCTTACTCATATATTTTTTGCTCTTTTTTATTTTTACTATGCCCATGACAAACAGACACAATAAAAATTCACCAAACAGGCTAATTCATTGGTATTGCGAAATTTATCTCAAATAATAAAATCACAAAAAAAGAATAAAAAAAGTTTTACTTCTGTGTTTTACAAATATCAAAAGTAAAGTTGCAATCTTCAGGAATTATTTTCAAATAAACTGCTGGCACCAATTTTATTTTTTCCTTACATCAACAATCCTCTTCATTCTACGATCAATCCTATTCATAGTTTTGCTGATGATAAGACCCTTTCCTTTAATAGTCAGTTTCTCAAGCCAGTCTCTTAATCTGATTTAGACAATAAACGCAAGGTAAAGCAGATATCTTTTTTACATGACCTTAAATTGAAGCTCAACAAGTCTTGTTCAGTTTATTGTCAATTGGCACAAAATACAATCATGTTCGATGTCGGCAAAAAAAAGTATGTCTATACTCATCATGTACTTTCAAGAATAACCTTAATTGTTATCCTGTACTTTATATCCATAGCCACAACAGCTTTAGAAAAGCTTGGATTCCCCTTTAAGCCAGAATGGCTATTTTCCCAACAAGTGTAGAAAATCTACAAAAAGATTTTCCACAAGCGTTAGGAACAATTGTTTTTCCGTGAGAAAAACAAAAATATGAAAAATTTACAATTTTTTTAACAACAATAATTTTTGTTTAGGTAATTTAATTTTTTTTAATATTATGATTTAGTAGTAAAATTAAAATTATTTGCACTTAATCTTTTTAACAACAGTTATTTTATTTGGGTAAATCAATTTTTATTAACATTATAATTAACGGTAAAATTACAGTTATTAGCACTAAAATTAAAAGCAGAGGCTACAACAGAGACGTCACTTTGACAATTAACAAGCAATAATTGCAACCAAGTAGTATAGCCAGTATACGAATTATAAAACAATTTAATGGTTTTTGTCATTTCGGTGCGGAAAACACTTTCCACAGTAGTGTGGAAAATGTTTGCCGCACTAGTGCGGAAAAATTAAATGTTGCGCATTAAAAATAATGTGAAAAGTTACGTTTTCCGCACGCTTGAAGAAAAAGGCTTTTTCTAATCTGGATACCACGTATGTATCAAATCAGATCCTCTTTTCACCAGGGTCGATACTTTTTGAAACCAAAAACAATAATAGTAGGATGAAACCCATTGAAAAAGAAAGAAAATATGACAAAAATAAAAGAAAAAATAATTTACGGGCGATCTGAGGTCGGGAGTGGAAGGGGGTGAGTTTTTAAGGGTAAAAAATGGTTTATCTCGATTTCCGGCAAAACTACAAGTGCTATGAAAAAAGGTTAAATAATAAAGTTGTAGGTAATAAAGAGATCTACAACTTTCGTATTTACACTTTTTTCACATAACCTTAAAATTTATGTGAAAAAATCAAATAACCAAGTTTTTGGTTTTTTATCTATACAATTTTTTTTCACAAAATTTGGTGAAAACTCACCTTTATATGTCCCAAACAAACTGTTTTTTTTTTATTTAAATATATTTTTTTAATTCTATTTTGACTTAATAGTACCCTAATTTTTAATCAAAAATTCTCGTGTCAAAATATCTACTTTTTTAAAAAAGTCGTTGGGCTTTTTGTTCGTTATAATCTCTACTTTCTAATGGTGTAAAAATATACATTACTATGGTAATATTTTCAGAAAATGCAACGAAACGAAAAAACTCGAATACGATTTTTTAAAAATCATTATGTACCGGGTGTTCCACTAAGAGAGGTAGTCGGCTATATCTCAGAAACTACTAATAGTATAACTTTCTGGATTTTTTTTAGATAAAAGGACCAAGAGAAATTGCTGGAAATTATTTTCAAGTCTGTGGGATGGCCGCTAGGGGGCGTAAGGTTAACGTCAAAACATAAAAATATACATTTCTTAAAAATATCAAATAAAGTGTGTCAATAAGTGTAAATTTTAATGTTTTCAAAAAGTTCTAAAAAATAAAGTGGTGGGGGAAGGTTAAAGTTAATTTAGAAAAGTGCTAATAACTCGGTTTGCTTTAACCGAATTTAGTAACTGGTCTCGTTTAGAAGAGCATTTTGCATTATTTTCAGGTCCATAAACTATTGCTAACTCATATGACAAACCCCTGAGGGCGTCGTAAAATTAACTTTTTTACAAATTTTTGAAAATTTTAAATACAAGATATACCTTTTTACATATTTATATAGAGAAAAAAATCCCAACAAAACGGCAAAAAAGCAATTTAATATCTCTTTTTCAACGAAATATTAGCAAAATATAAATAGACATGAGACGAACGATTAACGACACAATGTTTTTACTGGGCCGATTTTTTAGATAAAAATAAATTTAGAAATTTTTACAAAATCTAATTACATATACATAATTTTACTTATTTTAACCTATTTAACGATATTAGACAAATTAGATAATTACCAACCTATAACTGTAATACCATGCGTGTCCTTACGGTTAGCTTTGAAATCAAAGGATGCTGAAATATCAAAAATCCAACAATTTTTTTATTTCAAAGTATTATTTTTATATTTTGAAATGAAAATTGTTGGATTTTTGATATTTCAGCATCCTTTTGTTTTCAAAGCTAACTTGATAAGGACCACGCCATGGTTATTAAATTTATTTTAAGGTTGTTTAATATCGTTAAATGGGTTCAAATAAATAAAAATTATGCAGTATGTCATTAAATTTTGTAAAAATTTATAAATTTAATTTAAATGCATTACGTCTCTACGTCGTATTTATATTTTTGCTAATATATTCGGTATATTAAATTGCGGTTTTCGCCATTTTTTTTCTCTTTATAAATATATAAAAAGGTATATATTATTGTATTTAAATTTTTCAAAAAATTTCGTAAAATAAGTTAGTTTTTACCTTGACGCCCTCTAGCGGCGTTTGTGAGATAAGTGTGGCAATAGTTTATACACCTGAAAATAATGTTTGCTCTTCTAAACGAGACCAAGTTCACTAAATTCGGTTAAAGCAAACCGGAGTTATTAGCACTTTTTCTAAATTAAACTTTAACCTTCCCCCCACCACTTATAACTTCTTTTAGAACAGACTGACAAAAAAAAAAATCACCTAAGCTTTTCTTTGTTTATAAAAAATTAAAGATTAAAATAGTACCACTTATTGACACACTTTATTTAATATTTTTTAAGAAAAAATGTATATTTTTATGTTTTTTGACTAGGGCCATTTTACCCTAGCGGCCATCCCACAGACTTGAAAATAATTTCCAGCAATTTCTCTTGGTCGCTTTTATTTAAAAAAAATTTTCCCGAAAGTTATACTATTCGTAGTTTCTGAGATATAGCCGACTACCTCTCTTATTGGAACACTCGGTACATTTGGTTGTTAATAATAGTAGTATATTTCGATTTGCAATTTTTGGTTTATCAATGTAACATGAAATCTTACGTTTTTCGAGTAATTAAAGTGTAAATTTTAATAAATAGCTTAAAATTGTTTACATTTTCTGAGAACATTTACTATAGTAATGTATATTTTTTTACACTCTTAAAAAGTAGAGATTTCAGCAAACAAAAAGCCCATCGACTTTTTTAAAAAACCAGATATTTTGACATGAAAATTTTAGATTGATAATTAGGGTGCTTTTTCGATATTAAGTCAAAATAAGATGAAAACATAATTATTTTAAATCAACAAAATTACAGTGTGTTTGGGGCAGAAAAAGGTAAATTTTCACCAAATTTTGGTGTTTTTTTTTTAATAAAAAACAAAAACTTGGCTTTTTTAATTTTTACATAAATTTTGAGGTTATATGAAGAAAGTGTAAATACAAAAGTAGTAGATCTTTTTATTACCTGCAACTTTGCCATTTAACTTTTTTCCATAGGACTTGCAGTTTTGCCGGAAACCCCCGAGAAAAACCCTTTTTTTTCCCTTTAAAAAAACTCACCCCATTTCCCCGACCTCAGATCGCCTGTAAATTATTTTTCCTTCTATTTTTGTTATATTCTCTTCCTTTTCCAATGGGTTTCACCCTAATATAATTTTTTTTTTTAGTTTTTACCATTTTTAAAAGGCTTCAGCCCTAGAGAAACGGGTAGTGCCATTCATATGCATCCCTTTACAGTCCTCTGGAGGGGCCCTACCTTGTTCAATCCTTAATTAATAGAACGTGTAAACTGTGAAACCTAGTGCCTTTAGAGGTTCTCCCTTCCAAATCTTTAAACTCGTGTTAATAAACTACCTCTTACTTGACTTAAGACAATTACGGTACGCTGTACCTAAGCTTCAGGCCTCTGGGGACTGTTCAAAGATAAAAAAATATTTTGAAATAGATAAAATATTGTAGCTAAAAATCATTATATTTTTTATAGTAGATAAAACTTAATAACAAGTACTGAATTAATAATAACACTAATTATTTATAAGTGTTACGATAATTAAAATGATTGGTCTAATAAGATACAATTTAACCTTATTACTGTCCATTTAATCTGCTCTAGATGACATCTTAGTCGCCAAGATAAAAAAATTTTTTTAATTTTTTTTACCTACGGGGAAATAAAAGATTTAATGCCATTCTTAATCAAACATATTTATTTTATTTTATGATACATATCCGAGGATTTTGATGTGTCATCGATATGTTGCTGTTCTTTAAAAAAAAATGTTTAAGCGAAACATAGATAGGGAGACTCTTTCAAATTTTAGTAATTAACAATATACGATACAGAACAGGCCTAATTCTGTTTAACATGGTTTGAATTAAAGTTACAATTTCATTTGCGAATACAACTTTAAATTCGCTGTTACTATGCCTTATTTTTTTGCTAACTTGTCTCACATATTATATGCTCTATGGGATTCAGGTCCTGCTTTTGGGTGCAATTCTAGTACTATTCTATTGGTACGTTCTCCCAGCAATGTGCGGTCCAGCATTATCAGGGATTAGGAAACAATTTTATCCTCTCACATCCAAACACATATGTTGCTACCTGGTCTTTTAAACACTTGCATTTGTATTTACTAACATTAAGGATTTCTCTTTAAAAAGTAGCAAGTTGTATCCAAGGAGAAAAGTAGCGCTGGACGTATCTTCTTTGCGCCTTCTCTACACTTTTTAACAACCCCATTTATCCAAATCATCCTACAGGAACATCAGATGTTCAATTCTATTCTTGCATTTTTTTATACAATAGAGGATACAGGTACAGGATCACCCAACCACGATTAAACAGGGCCATATTTATAGCTTTCCTCATATTTTGAAAAAAGTAAAAGAGCCATCTTGTGCATTTTCTCCGCATAATTCTGAAGAACACGTTAAAAATTTATTTCAATTGAAACAAAAGATATACGACATAAATATAACATTTTTCTAATAGGATACTTTATTTATTGGTTCGTTTTTAAAAAGGGTCTCTATAATTTCGATAGTTTTCAAAAAAAGCTTTCGTATTAATTTTAATAACACATAAATTTTTAATGCGATTGCGATTTAAATTAGAAAATGGATATAGGTATTACTAACAATTACCTAAAATGGCAAAACAGAAAAAGGTAACTGTCATTCTGGCATTTATTGCTACTTTTAATACATATTGGTAAAAGTAAAACATATATTTAAATTAATTTTGTTGTTACTAAAAATAAATACGAATTTTGTTATTGAAACGGATCAAAAAAATTTAAATGCTTTCGAAAACTAACCAAAAAATAAGGTATTCTATTATGAAATTATGTTAATTTAACGTCGTATATCTTTTGTTTCAATTTAAATTATTTTTTAAAATATTCTTTCAGATTATACGGGAAAAAATACACAAGATAGCTACTTTGCATATTTTAAATACGAAGATAACCATAAATATAGCCCTGTTCAGTCCTCGTTGGTTCACCCTGTACCCAGCCAAAACTTTGGCAAAAGCTCTTCGTTCACATAGAAGAAAACAATCGTTTTCTGCATTTGTTGCTTTTAATTTTCCCCTTTTTAGGTCTCCCCCCAGTAATTTTTTCTAAACATTTGCATTGCAGCGTATAGAGAACTTCGAGTAATGACCAAAAATTTTGGTACAGTCCGATTTAAAGTTGAAAAGGCCACCAGCGTCATCAGCATGCGTTGTTCTATCTCACTTTAAAATTATTCCCGTTCTCGTCGCTCTGTTCCAAATTTAACAACGTTTGGGTGGGCGTAGAGAGAGAAAGGCTTAATCGCGGACTTTTTTGGTATGACCTTCCCGGCCTTTTCTTCTTTAAATCGGACTCGATGTATCTTATGTTTCTGCCATTAGATTTGTTTGTTATTTAGAAATAGTGTACATGATTTTACACCTTTTTTAATTAAATAGTTCTTATCAAATGTGTATTTTAAGACTAGGTGTGTACAAAAACTGTAAAATAGCGTAAACTATTTATGAATAACAAACAGACCTATTATTTGGTACGGCAAAAGCTTAAGAGCTGTTTCTACAGGAACTTATTAACCATAAATTTAATAGATAAGGGGCCATCCATAAATTACGTCACACGAATTTCGTGATTTTTAACCCCCCCCCCCCCCCCGTTCCTGTCACAACTCGTCACACTTGTGAGACTCCCTCCCCCCTAGTGTGACGTCACACATTTTAACGTCTAAAAATAATCAAAACATATATAAATAATAAGCATATAGAAAGAGTTAGTATAATTCTTACGGTTTTCGTCTACATTTAAGTTTTGCGTTTTAATAATTTAGATTTTTACATGTGACGTCTCAAAGCTGATCACGCCTCCATACCCCTTTTAACAATGTCACAATCCTCTATCCCCCCCCTTAAGGTGTGACGTAATTTATGGATGGCCCCAACCACAGCAACAACTGTAGTGATCTTATTACATTGTGGGTAAAGAAATGTAAAGCTTTTTACGGACCAAATTTCCTCTTATATTTGTTTTTTAATGAATAAAAAGCAAGAGTTCGCAAAGGATGTGAGATTCGACATAACTTCTGTCTCGAGGGTTTCTCGGGCCGTTTAAAACTTATGCTACAAAAACCTTATTTTATTTTTATCTCAATCAAACAATTAGTAATCACTTTTTTTAACAAAGTTATTAAATTAATGAATAGTGGTTTAAAAAATAATTTTGCCTAACCCGAAGGTGTACATCTGTTTCAAAGAATTGGACCAAAACATTGTGGTTGTTGTAAATACAAAATTAAATAATTCCCCCAGCCCAAGATAAACCCTTAAGGGCGTAAGTAATGCATTCCTTAGTTACCCAAACAATGTTTCTATGTCTTTTTCTTTCTCCAGAAAATACTTTTGACTATTAAAATTAATAGAGTATATTAAAGAAATCTTTTTTTTTTTAAGTATTTTATAAGGGTTTTTTGTTTTTTGGGGGAAGGGTTAAAAAATTTTTGGTTTTTTTTTCAAACGAAAGATGCCGCAAACAGATTTGTCCTACCCCCTTTTTTTCCCATACAGGGTGATTTTAAAAAGTTTTTTTTGGTTACCCTTTTTTAAAGTATCTATAACTTATCGAAAAGATAAAAACGGGCTTATAAAATTTTTTTACGCAGAATACGGGGATTAAAATTTTTCCGGATTTACTTTCTTTGAGTTTTTTAAAAAGTTGCATTTTTTAAACCCCGTTTATTTTTTGGCATATTATTTGCCACACTAGACTTTAAAAAAAATATAATAAAGTCGAAACTTATTTTTATAAAAAAGAAAAATGTTATTTTTTTTTAAAGATTGGCGGCTTTGGTTTAAATTAATGACAGTCAAATTAACAACGTCAAATGCCTTTTTCGCACCAAAAAATAATTATAATATCATTTTTAAAAACAACCTAATGGATAAAAAAACAATTTTACGCTAGAATTTTTTTACCCTTTTAAAAAAAAACTTAGCTATTAATTTTATAAATACTGTTCGAATTGGTGACCATGATGTCTTATCATTGTTTTTAAAAAAACCCTGTAGCGAAAAAAACAAGGGGGAGGAAAATCGTTTCCCTTTCGTTTAAAAAAAGTAGCCGGGGGAAAAAAACCCCATCTTTGTAACTTTTTCCCTAAGCGAAAAACCGAAAAAACAAAAAAAGGGAAAACCCTGTTCAATATTTTATAAAGTATTCCATTGACACAGTTGTGTGCCCGGGGTATTTCTATTTTTTTAAACCTTTTTGAAAATATAATAAGTTTTATAAATGTCGATATTCTTCTTTCGATTTTTTTTTAATTTAAATCTTTTATTTTGTATTTTTAAAAAGGAGTTTAACCTACAAAATTGGCTTTTTTAGATATCTCTTCATTTTTCGCTAAAACTTTAAAACATGGAATATTCTTTTTTTCGTGGGACACTCCACGAAGGCTAAAAACCTAAGTATTAACGTACCGTGAGTGCTTTAACCGTGTGTAACACCGAAGTTTGGGGTTTTTTCATTCAAAAAATTTAGGATGAAGGGACAACCCGGGGGAAATTGGGGCCCCCTCCAGAAAAAACTGTAAATAACAAAGGGACACATCGTGTTGCTGTATATAGAGCTGCTAGAAAAAAAATATGTTGACTTACGGAGAAGTCGTAAAAGTACTTATAAAGTAAGAAATGGAAGCTTTCTTGTTAGAATGGGGTCAATAGCGGAATAAAGAATACTAAGAGTAGTGGGAGACGCCATTTCCCAGATATAGGAACTTGTTCCAAGCAAGGTGTGGTATACATACGCAAGATTTATCCAATATTTTTTGAAGCTGCTGTGGCTATAAATTTAAAATGTTTGTGCCAATCAGGATCAAGGTTAAATGACTCATTGATTTTCAAAACCCTGCCGCCTATAAGTAGAGGATGAAGAAACCTTTTTTTCGCGCAGAAACACATTTTTTTGGTTTAAAAAAAAAAAACAAGTTTTTGGTCCCCAAACAAATTAATTGAAGGTTCTGTAAAAGAGATATCTACATAACCCCGCGATTGTTTTACGAATCAGGCTTATTCACTGACTTCGGAAACTAAATATTATAGTAAAGGAAACTATTGCAAGCAACACTGCGAATGTGACTGATAGTGAAAGAAGATCGTTAGGGCCAGTACTAAGCTCTGGGTCAGCGCAGCATTAATTTGGTTAAAGCTTAATGGGTGACCACCTACAATCTATTTACCGGGTGACAATGAACTTATTGGTCAGAGCGGTGTTTTTTAATTTAGAGTTTTGATATTTGAACTGGTGCTCACCCGGCCCCTGCGCACGTTTAGAAGAATAAATTTTTCAGTTTTTTTAAAAAAAAAAAATATATATATATATATATATATATATATATATATATATATATATATATATATATATATATATATATATATATATATTTTAAATTTACTTATAACTCGACTTTTAATGAATTTTTTACAGTTTTTAACTTATAAGTTTAATTCTAATATACCTTGGTAATCATTTGGCCAAGGGGCAAGTGTGTTTTGAAACTGAAACCGAGTTTATAGATAAGAAAAACATAAAAAAGTGTTTTTAGTTTTTATGCCTGTTTGCAAACCCCCTGATGAAGGTTGCATGTTTTAAGGAAACAGAGGTTAAAATTGGGGAGCAGTCAGGGTTTTTTTAAAATATGGTTTGTCAACTGTTATTTTTAATATACATTTTTTTTAATATATCTAAAGTTTAAGAACTACTTTAATCCCTCATTTTTTATTAGACGTTTTTACGGGGGGGTGTCGTTTTTAGGGAATGTTGGTGTATGCTGTCGAATTTTTTGATTATCTTGGGATGGCGTTCTCCCAATTAAAAACTAGGTATTTAATAAGATGAATTTTCCATTTAAGCTTTAAATCTGTAAAATATCTGTTAGTTTCTACCCTTTTTTTTCTCGGTTTTTATTTTTTGCGTTACCCACGAAAATTTAAAAATTTTAAAATTTTTTTTTTTTTTAAAAAAAAAAAAATGCAAAATATTGCATTTTAAAATGAAAATATTGCATTTTTTTCGTTAAAAATGATTATAAACAAAGTATTAATTATTTTAAAACTTTTTGGGGTGACTTGTTAAGTATGTATTTTTAAAAAGGGTCCAGAAGCAAAAAAATTTTAAGACAACTATTTAAAAAATACTTTGTTTTTAGCCGGGAAACCTAAAAATTGGGGGGAGTAACATTTTCAACGTTTTAAAATTTAAAAAGGAGATAGAGCCCGGGTCGGGAGTTATGATGATGAGATATCGGAAAAAAAAGAAGTACCTTTTTTTTCATCTTTTTTTTAAACTCAAAAAAAAAAAATAAAGGATCTGTGCGTTTGACCAGCCCCCTCCATTTTATGTATTTTGATGCTTGAATCCCAAACCGAGGTCCGTTGGCCCATACACCTTTAAAATTTTGAGTAAATTGGAAAAACTGTAAAAATGGTAATTTGTACGCTGAATCTAAATCCAAAGTTCATTTGGCTGTAGACCCTTCGAATTTTAAGTAAATTGCAAAAAAATGCTAAAAATTGCAGTTATGAAAACGATTTTTTTTTTTTGACCCCATCAAATATCTTTCTTATGTATTTCAATAGGCGAATCTTGAAACTTTTGGCCCGTACATCTTCCAAATTTTGAGTAGATTGCAAAAAATGCTAAAAAATTTCAGTTATGAAAAAAAATTTATTGAACTTTGAAGTATGTAAATTTGGAGTATGTACAAAGATGGACTTCGCATTTAGATTAGCGTATCTAAATACATAAGAAACAATTTTAACTGTTTATGAAATTTGTTTCATAACTGCAATTTTAGGCAATTTTGAGCCATTTTTAGCAGTTTTTCGCAATTTACTCAAAATTTAGAAGGCATACGGTTAAACGGCGAATTTAGATTAAGCGAATCGAAATACATAAGAAACATACTTGATCCTGTTTAATAAAATTTTCTTTAAATATTTCGAAAAATTGCAGTTATGAGAATACTCGTTTTTAGCAGTTTTTCGCAATTTACTCAAAATTTTGGGGTTGGATGGGCCAAACGGACCTCGGATTTGAATTAATTGCATCAAAATACATATAGATATATGGGTCTGGTCAAATTCAGACCGCTTTATTTTTTTTGTGTGCCGGTTTTGTTAATAACTTTTGCCATTTTTTATGTGCTAATAAACGCTTCCGATGCATTTGTCTAGACATTATTCCGGATCGAATGAGCTATCGCACGTATTTTTAATAATTAGTACATTCGCACAAGCAAATATCTTTGGCCTCTATTTTCAAGAAACCTGGATTTTACTAAAAAAACTTTTCGCGAAATAAGGGGCTATTCATTAATTACGTAAGGATGATTTTGACAATTTTGGACTCTTTTTTACTTCCATGTAAGGGTACCAAAGATTTCTCAACCCCTCTTTTTACCTAAGATTTAATCTCGTTTTTCTGAATAATAAAACGTTGTTAGGATCATTACACTAAAACTCATAGTTTGACGTAAATCAAAGAATTTTATTCTTTATCAGATTATTTAGATTCGACTCTTTTATTTCCATCAGATATAAATTAGCTTTATATTATTATTAGACAACTACACTGCAAAAAAAAACGGAACACTTTTTAATAAACTTGCAAAATATTAGCTTGTTGTGTTAAGGAAGTAAAAATGATATTTTTATGATAGATAAAATTTTATTTGTTAGGGGATATAATTAATCCATATTTGTGCTCCCCACTAAAAATTTATGATTTCAAACCCAGTACAAAAAAAAAGTGATCGTGATAATATCCACATTTAGATTTTAACTTCAGTGGCTTCGACAGTTCTACTAGGCAACGGTATGACAGTTTGATATTTTTGGGGCCATTGCCTGTCAAAATGAGAGATCTTAGCAGATAAAGTACCCTGTAAAAAGGTTTTGAAAATGGTGTTAAAATCCGACAAGTCCAAGAAATTTAAATCGCAGTCCTTCGTCATCAAGGTGTGTAGATCCTATGGGCGACTGGAGAATACAAACAAAGTCGGAAGCGGAAACCACGAATCAGTTTAGTATTGTCTGCTTTACGTAGACGAACATCTACTGCGACCTCCAAAATGCTTTTGGGGCGGCTCATCAGGTAACCATTTCTGACCAGACGTTAAAAAAAGATTACGAGAGGTTGATTTAAAACCAAGGAGACCGGTACGAAAACCTGTTTTAACTGAAGCTCATAAAACTAATCTTTAAAACTTTGCTCGCGATCATTTGCAATGGCACTTAGACACTGGAATTACTTACAGATGAATCAAGATTCGTCTAACCGTTGTGACGGTCGGGAACGTGTACAGACGTCCCAATGTACTCTACTGCCCTGTGCAAGAAGTATCCAGATTTGGAGATGGTTCGTAATGGTCTGGGGTGGAATAATTTTGGGAAGAAAAACGGCCCTTTTTGTAGTGATCCCGGAAAACCCCTAACAGCTCCAGTATGTTGATATGGTTCTTATAGATCATGTCGTTCCTGCCATATGGTATTGGCCCTGAATTTCTCTTCATGCAAGATAATGCTAGGCCCATACTCCTGCCATTACTATGGATTTTTTGGTGAGCAGAATAATTTGGCCACGTTAACCCCACCTCAACCCTTATTAAAAATTATGGGACATGCTGGCCGACGTATTGGGTCGGCGTAAAAATCCACCACAAACTCTTCAACAATTGCAAAGCCCTGTTGAAGAATGGGACAGTATACCACAGGAAGATATTCGTCGGCTGGTTCGAATATCCCAAGGAGATCCCAAAGGGGAAAATTCGCGCTGCTGGAGGAAAACGCATATTAAAACACCATAACTGAAATAGCGCCACAGTAACCATAAAAACTGTGGGTTTTTTCACTTTTTTTTTTGTACCTTTTTAATTTGTTTTTTTTTTCTTAGAAATAAATGATTAATCAATTGACAAATTCTTTGATTTTTGTGAGAAAATGTTTTCTCTTGAAATATGTAAGCTTGATCTGACTGTAATTAACGCACTAAAAGTTACAAATGACTAAGAGGTGTTCCGTTAATTTTTTTAAACAGTGTATTGGTCTTTAGGATATTAATATTATAATTAAAAGTTATACCCCCCTCTCCATCCTCCATCCCTCAGGATCCTTACGTAATTAATGAATTACCCCTTAGTATTTTGAACGTTTTTCGAAAAAATATTTTCAATATTTAAATATTATCACATTTTTGGCATGATTAAGAAAATATTCAAGAGTATTTAAAGTAACTTATTCACCAAATGATTATTTTTTAAAATT
Source organism: Listronotus oregonensis (assembly GCA_019359885.1). Lineage (NCBI taxonomy): Eukaryota > Metazoa > Arthropoda > Insecta > Coleoptera > Curculionidae > Listronotus > Listronotus oregonensis. The sequence goes on from JAHBCN010003105.1 coordinate 131,461, forward strand.
TTTAATGTTTGAAATTCAGTGGTGACCTAAACAAGTCATATTATGTGCTTTAAACATATAATTTAAATAAGATTGGTAATGTAGGTCTATATTTTTTTTATTTTTAGTCTCTTATGTGATTTAATTATAAGATAAGAGAAAACTGTTACGAATTACAGACAAAGGTGTAATAATTAATGTCCTTTTTGCTAAAATATAACTCTTCGCAGCTTTATTTCAATAACATAAAAATTCTACATATCAATTAACTCTTTCTCGAAGAATAGACAAAATCTAGGTTAACCATTATTCTTATACAATGAAAAACATGTACACCACAATATGAATTAATATTTGTTGTATCTTTCTATTAGGAACAGCAAACCTTTTCACGATTAACTGTACATATTATTTAGTAATACAATTTTTTAATACTAAATGACTTTTTTAATTTTTCCTAACATAAATTTCGATAGATACAAACTCTGATAGATCGTAATGATGGTATCGATTGTTAGTTTGTTTCTTTATGCTTGCTTAACAAAAAGCAAGTTTTTGTTGGATGTTAATGACAAAATAATGAAAAAAAATTGTTTTTTTTCTTTATAGTTTTCTCATTATTAGTTGTTTATATAGTAATAAGAGACGACGGGTTTTTGTAATTCGCTTAATATTGTGATTGCGAGTGCGGGACATATTTAGACCGGGTTTTAATGTACCAAAACAGGCATTTCATATGACCAAAATATGCAGATATTGCATTTCTCGACATTTTTTTTTAACAACACGAAAAGTGCTACCACGAACGGGTGCCACTGCACACAATTAATTACTACTTTTGAACTACCCCCCATTAAAGTTTGGGTAATGTCATATAGACGGAACCTAAAATTTAACGTGAAATCCGTGCGTTTGGTACTTTCATCAATTATCATAATAATTTTACAAGTTGGCCTAAGTAATGTATTTAATAATTTTTAATGGATTTAATTGTTACTTAATGGAACTCCGTAATCACTAACTTTAATAATATAAAACACTTTTGATTCTAAAAATTTTACTTATATTCACAACTTGTTATACAGGGTCTTTATTAATGTCCGTAAACCACGTGACCAAAAATGTTGCGGGTGGCCTATTCAGAGGATGCACAAAATTTAATAAAATATCCCTAGAAATATTCATTGACGCCGTGCATTTTAAAGTCAATTTTTAAATGTCAAAAACATTTGTTTTTCTAAGGTTAGAAAATTTACCGTTTATTATTTTTTCACGTAATCGTAATTTGAACCAAATTATTACAGCCTTTTTGGATAATTTTCGCATGGATTTAGTTTTGAGTCTCTTGTTTGTCAGTAATTTAATTTGCTAGATTTAGGTAGAAAAAATGTTGGGCTTAGCGAAGATTCGTTCATAGTTTACACAGTTTGTTTAAATTAATTAAATGAAAACTACTGGACTTAGATTTATTTGTACATTGGTAATAAGTTACACTACATAAGTGTTCTTACACGTTATTTATTACATAATAAAAGAAATTAGGATAATCATTACATGCTAAAAGAAATTAAGATGAAACAATCTACAAAAATTTCCAATTATTTAAACCTTATTACAGTAATCACAAATGAAGTTTCGATAAAGGTATGTGGATTCGCCGTGGCCCAAGTTCGGTAGATCTGTTTTTTAACATAACTCGACAAATCAAACCAAGCTTCATCGGAAAAGAAAGAACGGTCCAAAAAAGAGATGCCAATGGTTTAATCAGATTCTTGATTAAACCATTGGCAAAACTGCACCCTCTTTGGAAAATCTGGTGGAAGGAGCTCTTGCAATACTGTGACTTTATATGGATGCATTTCCAATTTTTCGGTTAGTGCTTTATGGCAAGTACCAACAGGCATTCCTAAAAATGTATGGCCCTGGTAACATAAATTTTAATTTTTATTTAAAATGATATCCTTACCCGTCTGAGCAGACAACTTTTCCACCGATTTGTTAGGACTGTGCTCCATTCGGGCACGTATATCATCAAGAACAGGTTCTGTAAGCACGGTAGGCCTTCCAGTAAACTTTCCCTTAAAAATACAATTCTTGTTTTCGAAGCAATTGATTAGCACGTCTGTGATGGACACCTAACCGCTGTGTTCACACATCGTTGTGGTTGGGCCCAGTAGGATCTTTTGGAACATGCGCTAGAGTTGCTGGTTATCGGCAACTCTTGTTGCCACCGTATGGAACGGGATCCGAAGCTAAGATGAGCACAAGGCTTTAACTCAAGGTGTTAGCATATCGTGCTGATGAGTGAATGACATCCTGTGCCTTAAACAGGTGTCCCCAACGGTACCTCTATGATACAGGGCGACTTCTCAGAGTATTTAGCCTTACTGCGGTAATGCGGGGCTCTGCCGTGTGGACTATTACTTCCCTAGCTCCAAACAGAAAGCGGACAGAACCGCTTTCATGGGAAAAAAGTGACATAGGTGCCCTGACCGAAGCGGATAAATCTGTTTCGAGAGGTGCTACCCAAAGTCACAAGCAGACAAAGGTGCGCCGACCGAAACGGGTGAATCCGTTTCGTAAGGTGCCCCTGAAGTCACCAGCGCCTGTTTCACGGGAAAGGGCTAATCCATCCCGAACAAACAGGTGCTTAGGAAGGGTTCCCTGAATCCAAACAGAAGGCGGACAGAACCGCCTTTATAGGAAAAAGGGTTTCTTGGCTTTAAACAGAAAGTGGATAGACCGTTTTCATAGGATAAGGCCGGAGATGCGGCCTCAGAAAGAACATCTGGTTCCTGTAACAAGGACCTGGTAGCTACCCACGTCACTAGACCGGGAGAGAAGGGCATGATGGATCTAATCGTCTGCTCGTCATACTCTCCAGAAGACATGGACACCAGGACATATCAGAAAACATTGTGCTCGTGTCCGATAGCGACACGAGTAAGAAGAGATGTAAGAACTCTCTCCTAATCTGGTATCGGATTCATTAGAAGTCCGATCCTATTGGGAGAAATATAAAAAGGTGTGAGCCACAATAGACCGAGCGGTCGCAGTGGAGGGCGTAAAAATTCCACTCACTTTAAACCTCCCTACCTACCTACCTGTGATGGACAAATGTTTCGTAATCAACATGATTGTCAGCAAACCTTTCGCTAAACTGGTCCATGCAACTTTGGAGAGAATCTGACTAAGTTCTATCCTCATTACGAGTACCACTTCTAAAATGTGCCCTTATTATAAACGCATCTTATTCCGCAGTCCACATTTTAAACGTTTTCTAAAAGTAAAAAAAAATCGTTTTATTTACGTAACCTCAATAACAAAAACACATGTAACTTACCTTTAAAACTCAAAATATGCAAAGTAGTCCTCAAAAGAACTTTTTTAAGCTTGTAAGGTTTGTTTTCGAGAATAATTTGATCAGGCAAATCACTGATGCACTGATTCTGATTTTTACAGAATTTTAACATTTATAGGAGGTTATTATAATCAGTAATTTTGATGTACACATTTTCCGCTGGTAAATGGTCACATAAAAAAATAAATATAGGCAAAATTTATAAACTTTTTTCCAACTTGGCAACATTGGTAATAAGAAAGAAACCAAGCAGTGGAGCCACTATTACAAACCAAAATGGCATGGTCACGTGGTTTACGGGCATTAATGAAGGCACTGTATATGTTTTGCTAACACTGTAGCTTCTTTGGATTAGCAATTTTAACTACTAATAATGCATATTAAGAGCCACTTTTATAATTTTATGTCAGTCTATGGTTTAAACCCAGGTATAATGTGCCTTATACTTTTATTTCCTTGCTTTCATGAGATTATTCAAAGATTTTTTTTTTGTTTTGATAAAATATTGCAACCAATTGTAACTTTAAGAATGTGGACCATCTGTGCTTCGCTTCAAGAGTTACAAAGATTATTATTAACTGCCTTGATAAATAACATTTTTTTTTTTGTCATCGTAATTGCAAGTTATTTACATGCAGGCGAATTAAATTCACTCATTATTTCGTTAAGAGCATATTTGCGAAAGTAGTATTCTATTAAATTCTTATATTATCTTAAAAAAAAGTTTATATATTTCTAGTATCTACAAATAACACAATCAGCCATTACCTTCGAATGTTTTTCTAAAGGAATCTAAGAAATAGCTGAAAGATGCCGTTTTAAATTGGCATCCTCCTACCGAATGGCATCCGTCCATATGTTTATGTCATTTAGTGACTTCTTGTCTGGCATTTCTTTAAATGGAAACAATCATGATCTCTAAGAATGGCCATATCGCAAATCGGTTATATAGCGGATATCTTTCTATTTCTTATAGGCGAATACCGTTTTGTTTACAATGCACTACGGTTGCTGTAATTCAACAAGTTTTTTAACTATCAATATTATTATTATCATACCAAAAACACTTATGTAAAATAAGGGCCCAGTTTCCATCTCCATCTTTTTAAAGTACTAAAAATCTAAAAATTAAACCAAGTTTGTTTTTGACAAAAACTCAGATTCAATCAGATTGCAAACATCTTAAATACCCCCTAAATATACGACATTACTGTACTTCCTGTTTTAGTAGAAATGTAGTTTTTATATTTTTGCCTTTACTTGTGTCCTAAAACTTACTTCCTTGGGAAGGAGGAAAATACGCTAAAACCTTTCGTGTAAATACACACTGCGCGGGTCTTTTTTTACCTTGGGACAGTCCACGATGGCTAAGGCTTAAGTACTAACGTACCGTGGGTGTGTAAAGTGTGTTAAGAGGGAGTTTGTTCACACGAAAGAAATTAAATATTATTAAACTATAAATAGGATTGATTGTGAAAGAGAGAAGATCGTTGATGTGAAGAAGAATCAGAGATGGTGTCAGTGCTGAGTCATCGGGACCCCAGCGTTCATTTGGTAGACGGTGGAAGAATGACCATCTACAATAACTGATATACGTCGATTAGAAAAGAAACTAGAGAGCCAAGAACAAAGCTTAGGTGGAAGACCCTGGGAAGGAAGTTTGTTAAGAAGCCCATCATGCCAGATCTGATCAAAAGCTTTAAAAAAATTTTTTGTCAGAAAAAGCAATACTAATACAATAAGTTTTATAAAAACTTTTTCTCGATTAACATAGTTTTTGAGAAAAGGTATAGGCCATGAATAAATGGGCTGATCTGATCTGAATCTTCAGAGGGTGGTAATATACCACTGCACCTAGACCTCAGTAGGTCCTTTGTGCTTCCTATTGTAGGCGGGAGATTTACTGCGTCGTCCAACCTATTAATTTGAAATACTTGACGACGTCTTTATGTGGAATCCCTAATTTTGGCCAGTAATGGCCAGTTCGTGCCCAGCATGGAGTTCCGTTCAAATGTGAAGGCGGAACAATCGCAAAGAGTGTGTTTCACGGTCTCATTTTCTTGTTCACAGCATCTACATAATTTTGTGTCGAGAGGAGCCCATTTTAAATAGGTATCTGGATAGCTCAGCATTATTTTTGCGAAGTTGCAGTTTGTGATGTTATCCCATCTTCCTTTAAAGTCGATGGGAGTATTCTTTAATGATGTCTTTAATCGCTGTTGTTGTCAGTCCAGTGGTGGGGACGGGACCAACTAGTTTCCGTCCCGCAGCCGCCCTGGCCAGCGAGTCAGCGGTATGATTACCTTTAGATATGTCATGTCCCTTGATTTAGGCTAGGTTGACCACATTATTTAGAGAGATGTTAGTCAGGGCTTGATGACATTCTAGTACAAGTCCAGAAGTAATGCGTGGTCTATTCAGGGCTAGTAATGCTTGCCTACTGTCTGTATAAATACAGATCGTATGGTTGGCTGAATATATCAAATTATTAATATTATTAATACCAAAAATGTTATGACAAAATAAGGGTTAAAAATGGGTAACATTGTCGAAAGCTACGCCACTACCTCTAATATAGTAACAAAAGTTTATCATCAGAAGGTGAATTTCCGTTAATGTTCTAGCTGTACCAAGTTGAATTCAAATTGAAAAAACCCGATTTGAAAATAAAATTAAAATCCCAATTCTGAAAATTTTTGTTTTAATTGTACAAAATAGGGGGGCCATTTTAACCTTTTGTCTGGTGGGCCAAACGGTCCTCAGTCCAACACTGGTTGCGACACCAGACAAGACTACAGAAAACAAGGCTTTGCAAAATTATTAACTTGGAACCAAAGTTGTTTATATTGCCTGTTTTTTAGATTTAAATATATTGTAGTCCTAAATATTTCATTGTTTGCAAACGAAATTTGATATCTTAGAAATAATAAATAGAATCAAAAACCTTGTATTTTAGAAAAAAGATTAATTGTGTTATTACAAAAGAGACCGACGCATATCTAGAACGGCAAAAATTATACATATATCATACTTATATTCTATTTTAGCGGGAAGTATCACAAAGAGGTATAAAATGTAAGACATAAGTGTATACCTACAATTTAATACCTCATTAACTAATAATTTATGATACCCGCATTTTATATAAGGAAACTGGATCGAATCACCTGCCTTTTACCTTAAGAAGTGTATTTTACTTCAAATATACGAACAAATAGGTGTGACATAAAAATGTCTGCATTTCCAATTTACTTTTGAAATATTCCGGCTTTAGGTTTCAATTTTTATTGTCATTGCGAGAAATAGTTTAAAACTTATTTTAAATTCTGTTGTAGTTTTTGGGAATTCTTGGAAACCTAGGCGAGTGGTAATGCGCCAGGCCAAGTTTCGGTCTGACGCACGCAGTGTATATATTACACAAAAGGTTTCAGGGCATTTCCCCCTATCATAACTTTGTTATTGTTTCACGTAAATGTATGAGATTTGGTATGTAAATTAACATAAGTATTGATAACCTGTAAAAAAAAACGAGAAAGGTATGTCAAGTGGCTTCTAAGCTATTCGATTTTAAAAATCGTGCTACTTTTGCTCCTGCTGAATGACTGACTGACTCACTCACCCATTTACTCATTCATTACCTCATCAAAAGTAGGGGGCACTTCCCGAGGAAGTGGAAACTTGGAATTTGGTATGTAAGTAGGTTTTAGGACACAAGTAAAAAAATATTGCACATTTTTACCCGGAATGTCCTGAAAAAGGGGCGGCAATATCGTATCTAATTAAACCAGAGTTTCCTCTGAGGTCATAATTGTCTGGAAATTTAAAATTTAAGCAGGATTTTATCCCATTTATTGAACTTAGAAAAAAGAAAATAGTTCTTACTAAATACTCTTACGTAAAATAAGGGCCCAAAAAACTGTGTATTAATAAAAAATGAACAGTCATGAATACAGATAGATTAGTAAAAAACTTGGCAAGTCAAAAGAACTTGGTCTAATTTTAGATCTCAGTACTTTAGAGGCCAATTTTTTTGGATAGAACTTGGCCTGTTGCAGAAACAGGTCTAGCAACATGATTGCTATTTTTCTATACCCTATGAGTACGCTAACATTCCTTTCTAAATCTTTATATAATAATAAAAATCTCTTAAAACCAGTAAAATTCCTAAACAACACCGCTCTACTAGTTATAAATTCAAATCACACCGCGACAGACTCAATCAATTATTGGAACCCCTCTAATAATTTAAAAATGGCTCACTAGAACGCCAAAGCAGCGACACGCTTTCGTGAACTTGTGATAACGTAGCAGCCAATGAGAGCTCCAGGCTCGAGAGTCGGAATCCGGGCCTTTAGGTCGACGCTACCCACGACGGGAGAGAGAAGGGAAGTCGGGTAGCTTAAGCACGCGCCAAAAGAAGAAATTTTAGTAGGACAATTGGTATGGTCAGTGCAGCAAATTTGGCATATACTTTCCCTGTAACCAATTTAAATTATAAGTTTAGGTTCAAAGTGTACATTTCTCAGTAGGTATAAGTTACTCTAAATAATTGTCTATCAATTTTAAATTGACATATTCTACATAAAGTTCAAAGGTAAAGTAAGGTGTAATAGAAGTAAAATAAAGAACTGTACTGTAAGGAAATGAATAAATAAACATGTTTTTAATTTGTATATATGATTAATATCAAAATAATTATTTGGTATGTACAAATTATTTGTTGGTTCAAGATATGGTAATTTATGAATACATTTAATAATTTTATTTTGAAGTCTTTTAAAGGTATTATTATTTTTGAGTTTGCTGAACCCCATATTGAAATTAAATAGTGCAATTTTGAGTGTACTAAACCATAATAAATACTTTTTAGCAATTTTAAGGGTATATAATTTCGAATATTGAACAAAATGCCTATTAAAGGTAATAGATAATTTCGAAGATATTCTTTAGGTTTTCTACAACTTAAATTTTCATCAATATATAATCCTACAAATTTTATAGGTATTAGAATATTTTTTTTTTTAAATTTGAGACGAATTAAAACATGATACGTCACGGTCTCATATGGCAAACTGATATAAAACCGTGACGTATCGGTGTTGTTCTGACAGAGTTCGATCTCTATATAAGGCATTTTATTTTTTATTTGTTGTTTTCTGATAATCCTGTAGAACGATTTATTTAAATTTTAAGGGAGTTTATTAAATTGTTAAAATAATTGTTAAATCATATTCAGTCTGAAGTTTAGGTTTTACCTACAAAGCACACTTTTTTCCATTCATTGAACTTAGAAAAAAGAGAAAAGATTTCACCAAAAACTCTTATTTAAAATAAGGGCCAAGTTTCTATCCAAAAATCTCGGCTTCTAAGATATTGAGATCTAAAATTAGAACAAGTTCCGTCCACAATTTTGTATTACTGTTTTTTTTGCCTTGGCAGGTTTTTTACTAATCTTTCGGTATCAATGAAAAAATGACTGTAATACTGAAAAAAAATATCTAATACAACCGAGAGATTAAAATTGTGGACAGAACTTGCTCTAATTTTAGATCTCAGTACTTTAAGAGGCTCATATTTTTAGATAAAAACTTGGCCCTTATTTGCATAAGTTTTTTTGGTGAGATTATCCTTATTGTAAAACAAAGTAAAGTACAAGATAACTTTTTGGCAAATATTATTATCTGCTAGAAAAATTTAAAAATAAAAACTAAATTTAAACTTAAAAATAAATTACCGTGACCTATCTGTCTTTTATAATAAAGGCAATGAAAGTCCAAGATTTTAGTGTTATTGAAACCATAACATTGTCTAATACTTTTAAAGAAACGAAAAAAGTTACTATTATGAAACACAGATCAATCAAAAATTATCATCCGGGATGATAAAAAACATCTATATACAAATATATATATATATATATATATATATATATATATATATATATATATATATATATATATATATATATATATATATATATATATATATATATATATATATATATATATATATATATATATATATTATTTTTCTTTTTTTCATTAGACTTCCATTGCCTTTATAATAAAGCAATGGAATAAATTTTAGTGTTATTGAAACCATAACATTTTAATATTTTTTAAAGAAACACAGATCAATAAAAAAAATTATCATCCGGGATGATAAAAAAATCTAATATATATATATATATATATATATATATATATATATATATATATATATATATATATATATATATATATATATATATATATATATATATATATATATATATATATATATATATATATATAAATATATATATAAATATATATAATTATTTCTTCTTTCATTTAAAAATTTTTGTAATATTTTTTGTTCGATCTGGTAACAAATCTCTATGGGTTGGCCTGCCCACACCGTAAGACAGGTAATTTTTTCTTGGGACTACACATTACTACAATGCACATTGTAGCGTGTACTCTTTTGTACGCTTTTCTTTGTTAATTCTTTTTCCCTATAATTCACGCGGTGAGTCTAATTTCTAAGGTCACGCAAGGCTACACAAACTCGCGTTAAAGGAAAGAAAAGTTAAAAGTTAAAAATCCAACGATATACAAATTCTAGAGTCTAATAATATTTCGTTGTTTAGGAATAGTGCTTTAACTTATTATAATGGGTTGTTCTAGAAATTTCTCAGTATAATATTGAGGCAATAGGCTGAGTTAAAATAAAGTTTTTATCTAATCCTATAATTTAGGAGGACTGTTATTACAGCACGGATTTAATAACGTTGATGATAGTATCCTTTATTCTAATATTTAGTTTGTTAAGATAGTCTCTATGCCTGATTTGGAAAGCAAGTGCTGGATAATGCAGCTATTTTTTCTGCTTCTGCTTTGCAGAATTAGTCAATGTTATTCGTCACAGTGGCTTTCAGGAGAGTAACAAGTGCTACTTTCAAGTTTCAATTGACAGTCCAACTGGTGACCCCCGGGAACTTTCCACGTTGTTTGTTTTTTTTTTCCCTATAGTGTTTAAGTCGGACTCTCCTGCCTGTAGTGTCGTGTTAATATACTGATTTTTATTTCATTTAAAGCTTTTCCCATGGTACAATTCTTAGGCTTTGAGCTTGTGTAGTTTGGGTCCCAAGAAAAAACAAAAAAGAATTATTTTTTTGGCAAGCGGAAAAGAAGTCTGGCTTGAATTGTACATTTTAATATGTGCAATTCCACTGCTGCGTCGTGTCGAATCTCTATATTATGCATTTCACGCATCGGCCAAGCTAGATTTGTCGACTTGTAGTCGGTATCAAGCAACTTTCTGGTTTTAAAGATCCACTTATTCTTAATCACGTCGATCAACATGTATGTACTCATTGTTCGAAGAAAGGCTTTTCTAAAAGTAACAAAATAGATTTTTATGCACAGGTTATTCATTCTGAACAGGACCATGTTTATGGTTTTTCTCATATTTAAAGAAAAATTTAAAATAAGCATCTATTTCTATATAAGCAGGTGTTTTTTTCCGTAGAGTATGAAAATAGTTACGAACTTAAAATAAACTTTTTCTTAATATAATACTTTATTTACTGGTTCATTTTATCCTCGATTTTTTCTTGGTACGTTTTCATTTAAAACCCTATTTATTTTTAGTAACAAGAGAGTTAAGGACACGTGCGTTATTGTTTAGCGTCCATCGATTTAAAAAAAGTTAAAATAACAGATAAAAAGATCACGTTTTTTTAGTAAATTTCAATAAGAAAAAATTCGAAGAAACGCATTTTTGCAGCGAAAAATTAAATTAAAATTCGAAAAAACCTTATGTATATTAAAAGTCAGATTTTGCCTGGTTGTTGAATTTAAAAAATGGATTTAAAGTAAGCTTTAAAGCATTATGGATTGAATAATACGACGGCGCATTTATGATAAAGAAAATTTACAATTTAACGGGAAAAACCTTACCAGAACTAAACCAGAACTGGGTAATTGTTTGGAAGTTGTTAGTTCTTGTTAGTTTTTTCTATAAAAAAACTTTATTTCTGTCAAACGGAAAAAGTAACCTTCAATAATAACAACTTATAAGAAAACCATCTGGCAACATTGTTTATTCAAGCCGAGAAACGACAAAACAACGACATCGTATCATCTCTTTCACATGAATATCTGTCTTACGTATTTTCATATTAAGTCGGCCATAATTTTAGTATATTTTATATGGAAAATAAAGAAATTGTATTATTTTGTGATAACATCAATTTTTCCAAACCCTATGTGTTTTATTGTGGTGTAACAAATAGGTGAAAGAAAAAATTACATCAAAATATTGCTGTTTAAAAAAAGACGTTTACGTAGCCCAGAATTCATTTAATTTATATAATGTGATTTAAATTAGAAAATAGAAAAAAGTAGCAATAAATACATGAAATGCCAAAACACAAAAAGTTGATTTTCGGCCAAATCTACTGTTTACTATTTTTATTTAGACTAAATTAAATTAATTTTTGTTTTACTAAAAATGGAAAAAACCTTTTTGTTCAAATGCATAGAAAAAATGATACGCTTTTAAAAAACGAACCAATAAAAGTGGTATTCCATGAAAAAAATGTTAATTTTATGTCGTATCTCTATTCTTTCAATTCAATTAATTTTCCTAGGTATTCTTACGGATTCTACGGTAAGAAATATACAAGATAACTATTTCACTTTTTTTGAATACGAGAAAAGCCATAAATATGTCCCTGTTCAATCCTCGTTAGACGGTCCTTTACTCACCGTTGAAAGGAGAGCTCTCCTTAAACTAAAAAACTAATTTTTATTTACTTTATTACCCCATTTTGGTGTATGTTAATTTGCTAACTTATAAACTCTATAACTAAAACCTCGTTTGAACCAACGAAGTTACGAGCAAAACAAAATACAATCGAGGAAGACAGAACGTCTATACACATGACTCAGGCAGTCAGTTTGTTTTGACGAACGGAGTTGAAATGATCTGTTGTGCGTTACTTAATCAATTCGTCTAATATTACGTCGCGTGCTGTGTTTGAAATGAACATTTAAAAAAATAAAGGTGGACTTATATTGTGCTTTTTAAGAAAAAAACTTGTGTTTACGTATGCCTTATTTTTGGTTTTGCACTTTAATCATTTTTGAATACGGTCAAATTAAATTTTTTGATGAAATTGATATTATGTACAGGGTCTTTAATTATATTTACGTGGCGCAAATATAAGGTTTCTTTCAATACTACCTTTTGAAATAATCAGCAAAAAAATATAGCTTAAAAAGATGAAAAATAATGGCAGCTTCAACTTTTTTAATGGAAACACTCTGTATATTGTGCGCCACAAGAAAGATCTTTTTTTTTTAATTGTAAATATATATATATATATATATATATATATATATATATATATATATATATATATATATATATATATATATATATATATATACAGTGACAGTATTTGGGTGAACAATTTTTGAGATATTTTAGCTTAAATTATAAATAAATTTTAAAAAATCAGTATAAAGAATGCCATGAAAACAATAAAATTGTTATAATAAATTTGACGTCTCGATATTGTAAAAAGTTGAACTTTATCATTTTAACCATTAAGAATAATTTATATTGCGTTCTTGTCGAAGGGCTATTCAGAAGAAAAAAATCGCTATTGTGCGTCTTTTTTATGGCAATAATTATAATGTGACGACAGTGCAAAGGAAATATCACTTATTTAGAGCCGCCGCCAGAAAAAAATGTAGAGGGGGTAAAAAAGTTTAAGTCAATTTACTAGTCTAGAATAAATTGATTTAAAAACACAAATAAATATACCATAACTTTCATTTCAAAATAATAATCATACTCATATAAATTCCTAGGCGATATTGTAAAATTTAAGGATTTAGACGAAAAATGTTTTATTTCAGATTATTTTTAAAAACCCAGGGGTGGTCGACGGATACCCCCTGACCCCCCTGCCGGCGACCCTGCACCTATTATATCCTTAACAACGAGTACCATCTATAGACACTATTAAATACATACATATTAAGAAAGTTTAGTGAACGAGAAAACTTCAAAATAAAGAAAAGACTGTAGCACGAAATGAAAACGAAGATTTGTATATCCTCGTTTTTTTCCAGGATAATTATTTTGCTTTTTTAATGGATTAACAATAACTACTTTTAATAATAATAAAAAACCTGAAATATCAATCTCGGATGCAGCATCTAAACTTAATAAAACAGATTATAAAATTTATTTAACCTTAAAATTTTACAAATTTCATCCTTATAAATAATTTATGTCCGTCCAGAATCTTTCTGAACAAAACATGCAAGACCGACCTGAGTATGCATTGGAAATAGCTAGGTTTATGCAGGAGGATCATAGGCGTGCGGACACTAGTCTAAAAAAAGATTACTGTATTTAAAATATGAAAATTCTTATTTGATAAGGTTCGATTTAAAAATTACACGCGAAGGCACCTTCTCTAAAATGAGTATGGTAAAATCAAAATTAAGATCCACAATGCGTCAAGAACGTTTAGAAAATCTCCTGGTTCCATTTGTGGAACAGGAATTAGCCGCAAATAGTGATATAAGTACTGTGATAAACGAAATTAAAAAAATTGTACCTTATGAAAGAAGAATGATTTTATAATAAATAATTTAAAATGTACTCGGTTTGTTATTATTTCATAAATATTTACCAAACATTGCTAAGAATTTATTCTTATTAATTTATTATTAATTAATTTTATTAAGAACAATGTATTAATATCGATATATTGTTATTCATAGTTTTATTTACTTAATGATTATTATTATTATTTTACTTATTATTATCTCGGCACCCACACCAGCTTTACCCTGCGCACGCCTATGAGGAGGACCCAGAGTTTTTAAATAATATTCTATTCACCGATGAGTCTTTCTTTACTATAGCAGGAATGCTTAATCGCAAAAATAAACATTATTGGTCCAGAGAGAACCATCGCCAAATTCAGAAACATTATCAATTTTATTATTTCCATGGCTTTCTTGATACTAATATGAAACTTTTTTGCAAGTTATTTATAATTTAAGCTAAAATATCTCAAAAATGGTTTACACAAATATCATAAATGTATATAATTTGAAATCAGAAAAAAGACCTTTCGTTGTCGCGCATAAGTTACAGGGTGTTCCATTTAAAAAAGTTAAAGTTGCCTATATTTTTTAATTTTTTTAATGCGATATTTTTTTACTGATAATTTCAAAAGATAATATGGAAAAAAACTACAATTTTTATATAAAACATTTTTTTCTATTTTCAAAAATAAAAGGCTTCAGACGCCACGAAAATATAATCAAAGATCTTGTAACTATTATTTTTTAAACTGTATATATCTTATGAAACATAATTATGTACTCATTCCTATTTTATATTATGTAAAGAATTTTGATACTTGTATATTAAAAACAAAAACTTTAAATGTTCCAAAACATTTTGGGTAGTTTTCAAAAGCAAAACTAAAATTCTAAAATAGATCATAAATTAATTTTTACCTCTTTATTTAGACAAACTCATAAACCATAAACGAATAATATATAAACGGTAAGATACATGTCCAACTACACTCATGGGGGTTCTGTAACCACAATGGCATAATACTTTCAAATAAATTTGATATACCTATATTAAAAATATGTTTTAAAATATTGATAATTATACACATTCTTATTTATTGGTATATAAATATTATTTGTATTTAATATTTATTTTAAAAAACTTAAAGGTAATTAAAATACCTACATTAAATGACGGTTTTCTTTATTTTTTCCAAAGCTACTATTCTAACTGAAAAATTTGTTTCTTCAGAACTTCTCTTCCCAATACAAATACACTCTTTAAGCAAGTTTTGTAGAGGAAATCTGTCCAAAAACATAAGTCTAAAAAAGCCAAGTTCTAGCTTCCTCTATTTTATTAAAAAAATGGAAATGAAGTTCAATTTTTATTTGAAACAATTGACGAAAAATATAAAGTACTCACATAAAAATTATTAGGCCCTTTTTCATAAGAAAATGAAACTAGATATAATAAAAAATAATATTAAAAATGGCATCCACATAATAAATTCAAATTATTCCCTTTAACTCCCCACCACTCTTTTTAGGCACCTTTTTGCAACCCCTATAGAGTCAGAGTTCAAATTACTCAAAAAGTTTGCCTAAATTAAAGATATAATCTGTATTGTTCTGGTGGATTCATTTATCAAAAAATACTTGTTGGGTTTTTTCACCAGATAAGACCATGTCGGTCCTTGTCCCAGAGTATAGACCTGGACACGCACAAGGTTCATTGACCCTTCCGAACTTTTTAAAAAATATGCTTTTTTTATCTTTCGGATAGCCCACGCTTGTATAAAGTCGAACTACTAGGTACTATAGGCGCCAAATATTTTAGCGAGTAACCCTTGGCTTTAGCCGGTATTTTTCATTTTCATCAACGATACCCAAGAACCGAAACATGCAGATATTGCATTTCACGGCACCTTTTAAACAACATCTTCTGTTTTTTAAATCCGTTCAATGTAAAATATTTTAATAATATTGAAGTAGGGTACTGTTTTTTAGTAATTTTTTTAAATCTACTAATTTCTCTGGTTTTACCGGCTGCAACAATAATTCTCGGATCGATATTGACCATTTGACCTTTCTTCAGTACTTATAGCGATATTGGTTCGGTATGAAATTTCCCCAGTTACTTGGATTTTATCTCCTGAACGCGTGATAATAATTCTTTTACATTTACTGATTTGAAAATAAAAACTAAATTTTAAATTTTCTTGACGTTTAGTGTTCCAATTCAAAATCGGAACATCAATTCCGACTTTGTGAATTGTTGCATGACTTGCTAGGATATCAACGTATTCTTGAGGTTCAATAATGCACTCGTTACACCTTATTTGCTTTTTTGTCAATGCAAATACTCTGTCTAGTGGTATAAAAGAGTAGCCTGCCTTAAGTTTATTTATGAACTTAGCAAATTTTGTAACAGATTTACTGCACAGCATAACTAACAGGCAGCACGATCTCTCCCTGGTGTCGCTTTTAATATGTTTATGCACAAAACACGAAAGAAACGATTTTAATTCAAATAAAGCAGACAGATCATTTCTCAGCAAAACGTTGGCTGAACTTGCGCAAGAAAAATGGCCGTACTTTCCCGTCAATTCTATGAAAGCGTGCTGCGTCTGTTAGTTATGCTGTGATACCAGTGTATGTTGTGGTTACCAAGGAAAAATTTGGTATTTGTCACTCAAATAAGAGCTATTAAAGCACCTATCAAGTTGCTTGCCTAAAATTAAAATAAATCCCTAAAAATTATGTTTTCCAGAATTATTAAGAAACAACGCCGAAAAAATATTGTAACTTACCGGGCATTAATTGGCGATTAATGATCTCAACCTTTAACGCGACCTTAGCCTCGACCATTAATCGCCCTTATTAATAACCTTGATGGTTAAATTGCTAATTAAGCACTAGGGAATTCAGAAACTACGCATTTTTGAAATTATGTTTTTAAAAATATGATCTTTTTTATGTTTAAAGTATTTAATATATATTAGATACTACAGCTAAGTATTTAAATTTTACCAAAACCAGTAAAAATATTTACTTAACTATAGTTATTTTAAGACTAATCCTTTTAATTTTGACATTATCTAAAAACATTGTAAATATTACCCAACATTATCAAGATTTGGGTAATTAATAACGTCTATATATGATTTTACGTCACAATGATAAAAACTAAAAAGTCAATACTGATGACCTTGTTTTTGGATGTAAGTTGTAGGTTCATTTAAAACTTTTTATACGTAAATTATCACTTGCTGGACATTTTTGTATATTTTGATTTTTATCAAAGTTTTTTTTTTATTGGAACCGATATTTTATATCATTGATCGGGGGATATTTTATTATCTTTTTTTTTTATTAAATGATTGGCGACGGTAGGTTAGTCCTTGAGTACCTAAAAGTGAAGACAATCGATCCGCGGTAATTAAAAAACTAAATAGTGATCCAGTGGTCCACTCTATTTCATCCTTTAGGTGTAGGTATTGGTACCTGCAAAATGGCAACTTAAACGCTCTTCTTTTATTCGCTTTGGAGCTGCGTCCCTCTAATTTAAACATACATCTAATATTACGACTATAAATAAATAAAAAGTACCTAACTAAACTTAAGAATAACCACGCTTTTATTTTACAGATGGTAAAAAATTTAAAAATAAAGTTATAGAATAGTAGTAGGGGAGCCCAAGCGAGGATTTTGGGATTTACTCAAGCGTGGCAGAATATCATAAGGAGGGAAACCTGTTGAGTACTCCCACCATACACCCTTTATATAGGATCGGGTGTCTAGGGCAGCCGATTAGATCAGGGTCTCCAAATTTTCCAGCCTTAGGGCTATACTGATTACCCAGTAAGTTCCGAGGGCCAAAACCCTCCCCAAAAACCATATTATCATTGTTGCCGGTGGTAAGAATAAAATAGTCCACTGATAAAAAAAAAAGCCCGAAAAAGTACACAACTTTTAAAAAATTTTTTGCAAATCGGACAAAGTCCGAAAAAACGGCAACACTGCATATTTTTAAATTTTTCCTGTCATTATCTGTAATTTCTAGATTAGTCGTAGAGTACGAGCCATGAGGAGTAACGTGACACGACATCTGGTGGACACAAGCGGAAATAGTAGTCCTTTCCCCATCGCTAACAGATGGCGCTAAAGCACGTACAAATAATCTCGTTGGTTCGAGAAAGTTGGGGTCTTCCCCCCCATTTCTAGATGGCAGTAATTGGAATATATAAGAAGGCTAGTGGCGCAACCACGTCAGTTCCTATGACACTGTTGTTAAATAAAATATTATACCTCCTTAAAACGTGTTTGTGCGTTTTAAGTTTAAGACATCTTTATAACAGTATTTTGATTTGAATTGTTGTTTTGTGTGTGAATTAGTAGTATGGAAAAGAAGCAAAAAATTGATAGTGAATGCAGAAAATTCAAAGTCAGTGGAACATTCAGTATTTCGTAATTGAGCCAAAAGAAAAGGCGCTATGTTTGATTTGCAATGAAACATGCCTTCTCAAAGAATATAACATTAAACGTCAAGAAACAAAACATTTTAAAAATTACTCAAAATATACAGGAAGTTTGGGACAGAAAATTCGAAGCTATGCAGGCGGATCGAAATTCAGCCCAAAATTAGCCCTTTTTGGGCTGAATCACCGACAATTCCGACAATTTATTGAAGAGATTGGGAAACGACTTACCTTATCATACTGCCGTACGCTGGCTTAGTTGTGGGAAAGTCCTTCAGCGCTTTTAAACTTCGACAGTGATCAAAATTTTTTTGAATGAAAAACATCCCCCTCTTACTGAATTAAAAAACAACGCATGGCTGTGGAATTTAGCATTCTATGTTGATTTGACAAAACATGTGAACGAACTGAATTTGGGATTCAAGGAGAAAACCAGCATCTTCCTGATTTATACACTAATATCAAATCATTCCGGAAGAAATTTTTTTGTTTCAATCACAACTACGAAGAAATGTTTTTCACATTTTAAAACATGTGAAATATTCAGCCACACTACTGAGACTGAGTTTCCTATCGATTTTGCAATCGAAACTTTGAGTGCTTTGAAGAAAAATTTTGATACTCGTTTCTCGGACTTTGATGCCATTGCGAATCAAATTAAGATTTTTCAGAACCCTTTTTTATACGACATTGAAACCCTAGCCCCGGAACTTCAAATGGAAATGATTGATCTACAATGCAGTGATATAATTAAGAACAAATATCAAAACTCATCTTTGTTGGAATTTTATAAAGTCTTCCACTGACACAATTTGATAATTTGCATAAATTTGCTCGGGGCTGTTTTCTGTTTTTTGGGACTACTTATTTATGTGAGAAAACCTTCTCCAAAATGAAGTACACAAAAAAAAATTTTTCAGATCGAAATTAACTGATGAGCACTTTAAATTTTTTAATAATTGGTACAAGTAAAATTAGTCCACAACTACAAACTATTGTCAATGGAAAATCTTTAAATTCATAAATATCATTAGTATTTCATATGTCATTATGTTTGTTATAAGTTATGTGATTATTTAAAAGTATAAAATGTTATTGGGTTATTTCAATAATTTGTTAGTTATTATATACTGAAGTTAAATTTTCTGATATTATTGCTTTACTATTACAATTTGGTTTTTATCCAACATCACAAAAAAAAAAAAAATAAGCCTACAAAATGTTATGAGTTAGCGGAGTTAGCCCAGACCAATCAATCTAGATTAATTAAAATTATTCAACATAAAATTGAATATTTTAAAAAAAATTTTTAATTTTTTATAAAAAATTTTTTGTTCTCAAAAGGGAAATGCTAGCCTCCGGGGCCGGAAAAACTGTCCCGGGCCGGATGTGGGGCCCGGGAGTTTGGGACCCCCGGATTAGATCATTAAAAAAAGAGGGTGCAGAAAAGTGTGATTTCAATAAACTGGGGTTTTGTTGCCGCCCTTTCCTTCTCATTTTTTTTTACTCTTACCTCTCTAGCCTAAAAGTACTTTCCGTCGCCATGATGCCATACCAGCTGATTTTATTATTGTTATTATTATTTATTATTATTAATTTTTTTATTGTAAGATTTTCTCATAAATTAGGGATAATATTTTAGCTCGTTTAAGTTTCACTTTACATCCCTTGTGAATATCCGTCGCGCTCGAATAACAAATAACAATCCTCGTGGGGCGCATACACTATTAATATCTGAAGCGTCCAAGTATTTCTTTGTGACTGTTTAAAAAAAAATTGAGAACCACTACACGCTTCCCCCACCAGTAAAAGGGCATACATTATATAAACTTTTTCTCTTTTTAACATCTAATCTTCACAATCCATTTGGTCCCCACGCGACGCTCAAGTAAATCCCTATTTAGCCTCTGGGGCCCCTTACTATAGCAATTATGACTTTTTGTGATACCAACCGTAAATTTATCACGGAAATTTTGGTGCAAATTCGTCATCCATAAAGAAAAGGGAGTACCGGTTCTAATCTGGCGGGTGGGAAGACATGAGTTTTAACCCTTACCCATGACTCGCAAGTGGGAATCATAAAAGCCAGAGCTTTTTCGCGCGGGGTGATAAACTTCTGGTTAAAACCCCCAGATGGGAATCGGCCTTTAAGATAGATTTATTCTTGTTTCGTACACTCGCGGTTCGTACACCCTAAAAATTGCCCCCAAATATTCTTATTTCGTACACAAAATTAAATATTTAGTTTCCGACATCTTGTTTCGTACACCAAAAACTGAGGTAGGTTCCTGTCTCTGATGGTTCATAAAAAATGATAAAAATGAATTAAAATTATAACTAAATATTAAAAAACTCCTTGCTCACATACAGGGTGTTTCACAACTATCCGACAATTTTTTAGGAATAGCAGAGGTCGTCGAAGCAACATTTTTGCTTATAAACATATATCTGAAAATGCTTCGTTTCCGAAATGTCAAGTGTTAAAATCGACTTCTAATCAATATTTTATATTATGTTAAATTAACTTAGTTTGTGTTTCACAACTTATCCGACAAATTTTAATCACACATGCAATGTTACGTAAGAAGTTGATTTCTCAAGAAAAACATTTTCAATTTTATATTGAAACTTAGGTTTATAACTAGATTTATGTTGGACTTTTATTGCATTTTTTGTTGAGAAATTAACTTCTTACGTAACATTGCATGTGTGGTTAAAATTTGTCGGATAAGTTGTGAAACACAAACTAAGTTAATCTAACATAATATAAAATATTGATTAGAAGTCGATTTTTTTAACACCCTGTATCTCGGAAACAAAGCATTTTCAGATATATGTTTATAAGCAAAAAATGTTCGCTTTGACGACCTCTGCTATCCCTAAAAATTTGTCGGATAAGTTGTGAAACACCCTGTATAAGATGCAGAAATATAAACTATTTATTTGGATAATAGTGATATTAACTATCTACCTAAACAAAAAAGTTTACTGTTCATACTTTTAGTGATTTATCACGTCTAAATTATAATTGGGTACAATAAAAAGCCGCTTTAACTAACCAGAACTAGCCATGACCGACCAAAACT
The DNA here is from genome assembly GCA_019359885.1 of Listronotus oregonensis. Lineage (NCBI taxonomy): Eukaryota > Metazoa > Arthropoda > Insecta > Coleoptera > Curculionidae > Listronotus > Listronotus oregonensis. The sequence continues at coordinate 152,960 of JAHBCN010003105.1, forward strand.
GAGGGCTTTTGATTTTGTTTAAATTATCCCTACGTTTGATTAAGCCATGGCACTTTTAGTGATTGTTACGTCTGAAATATAATTGGTTAAAATAAAAAGCCGCTTTAACCAACCGGAACTGACCGTGACCGACCAAAACTGAGGGCTTTTGAATTTGTCTTAATTATTCCTACGTTTGATTAAGCCATGGCAGAATTGCGGCCTAAACGGAAAGGTTTTCTGTTCCTTTTGGACGTCACAATGGTCGGTGTACGAAACGAGAAGCATAAAATGGAATAAATAATTCAGTGTACAAAACGAGAATATTTTAGGTAAATATCTACAGTGTATGAAACGCGAGTCAACGAAACTAAAAAACACCTTAAGACATGAAACCTCATCTCTTCATATTTTTGGTGGCTAAACTAATAAATAATAAACTAACCAAAACGGATAAATAATCATATCATGTAAATATTGTAAACTTTGTTACCATGTCTGCTCTTCTAAGAACACATTTCTACCCTAGGAAACCCCATCCCTAATTTCGATATACTAATAATCTGCAAAATCGTGTTTTTATCCAGCGTAAATTACTATTCTACTACTTTATTGTATACAAAAATAGAAATTATTCAGTAAGAAGCTATGTATGTAGAATAAAATTTGACTTTAAAATAAGAAGTTAAAGTCCATAAAAAGCTTATTAGGTAAAAAAACGCTTCCGTGAACCGAATAAAATTTCTATTAAAAATCTCATTGATATGTATAAGAAATCTTGTTTTACATAAACATGGTGTATAAATTTGAAACATGTAAAAATAAAAAGCTACTTAATGAAATTTAGAAGCAGTTTGTGTTTAGATGACGATTTTCTATTAACGATATAAATTGATACAAATGAACTACAATTTTAGGGACTTTTTAGAATTCTTTTAATTTTATTTTTCGGTGATCGTTTGTTTATGAATATTATTAATGTATCAATATCGTTCATTAATAGCTCTTATTAATGTATGATTTTTTATTAATAAATGAATATATTAACGGCAACTAAAAATATACAAAACAAACATTGAGTCTCGTCACTCGAATAGGAACAAAACTTCTGAGATTCGGGTCAATTCGAATGTAAATGGCTCTTTCTGGGATTTAATCAAGAATGTGTTACGAAGTAACCATTCTCCAGACGATTGGGACACATATTAGAGAACAATAATACTTTTTGGCTTGACACACAAATCCAAGCTTTCTGAAAGCAGCTGTGGCTGTCATTAGGAAAAATACCTTCCACAAGGTTTAATTATTTTTTTGTTCTGCAGAACTTGGCCGCTCATAAGTTGATGATAAACATTGGCGGACTTTTTTCGTCACAGCAAACATGATTGTGTCTTATAGATATTAGATAGGACATCATTTTTGAAGCTGCAATGAAACATTAAATATTTAAAAGAGATATCTGTATTTTTTCTCGTGTATATGAAAAAGAAATAGAGTTAAAACCATTACTAACTTTAAGGTATTTTATCTTTGCTTGGTGGAAGTAAGATGAATGACTATTTGCCAAAACAAAATGTGTTAATTAAAAAGAAAACTGCTCGAAAATCTGAAGATCCAAGCACAATGATAAGCTGGTCAACAAAAAAGGGGAACACAAATAAGCCAATAGACTGCAGTGCAAAGATGAGCACGCGACCAACCACGCTTAAACCAACCAACCAACAACCAACCAACCTGGTCAAGAGTCTCAGATCTGTTAAAGGCACAGTAAATGGCTAAATTAAAATCAACCTGTACAGTTATGGCGTCCCAATTTGACGACCTAACCCCAAAATTGCACAGTTTCCTAAAAATCCGCCTTCTTAAAACTCTTTACACCCAAAATAAAAGATTTTATGGTAAAATACTTATTATTTTATAAAATAAATTTATTTTTATGTTTTTTTAGCTCCTACTTTTAATAAACAAAACATCTTAAAAAAAAAACTGTATTTTTACTTTTAAAAGTTCTAAAAAATTGTCTAGGGAAGTTTGTGCAGTTTTTAGGTTAGGTCCAAGTGAGGCGTCATAACTAAAAAACCCCTCCTAAACAAAATTTAAATTAAATCGGCGACAAGTTAAAAAATTACGTAAATAAACTTTGTTCTTTACAAATATTCTTTTTATTGAAATGTATTTTAAAAAATTAAATGCTATTATATACGAAATTATTTTTACTGATACTTGTCGAAAAAATTACATGCTTTCAAAAACAAAAGAATAAATAAAGTTTTTTAATAAGGAAATAGTAATTTTATGTTCTTTCTCTTTGTTTTAATTGAAATCATTTTCTTAAGTATTTTTCGGGATCCTCTGTGAAAAGATACACAAGATGGCTATTCTACATTTTCCTTTAAATATGAGGAAAGCCACAAATGAGACCCTACTCGGTTTTCGATAAATGACCCTGTACATATGTTATAATTTATGAATTATAAAAAAATGTCCCCTGTATATTATTTTAATCTACTTAATTTACTGAAAAAGCACGAATAACCGCAAATAAATTAAAATTAGAGAGATAGGCGTATGCGATAGGGCCGTTATTCTACGTTCTCTTCCGTAAAATGAAAAATGTTCGCTTAATGAGTGTTAGCTGTAGGCCTAGCCTCAAATATAATTACTAAATAAGTGCATGGAAATGAAAAACCACGCTAGATGGGAAATTAAATGGCGGAGAGCGACCGGTCGTCTCATTTGGTTTTATTATAATTGATTAAGAAATGTATTAGTTTTGATTATAGCTAGCAGGAGGTATTAAAGTCGTAATTAGCTTTAGTCAACAGCACTGTCATGTTAAAACAAATAAATATAAAAAACCATTTTATAATATGATATACACGGTGTTCGGGAAATACGTGTATCAAAGCAAAGAAGCTTGAGAAGCTGACATTCAAAATGTGATTTGTCACATAAATATTAAAATGATTTAAATGAGAAAAACTATTTTTATCATAAGTAATGATGTTTATGGCTAATATTACAGGGTAAATTTAATGCCTTCTAATAAGTTTTTAATAGGTCATATTCTGGTAAATAAAATGTTTCATTATTTTTAAAGTTTATTTAAAATATGGACATAACACATTTTGAATAAAATCCAGGGACAAATAATGTTTCAATTGGGTCGTTTTAGGACCCATTATATTTTAAATTAAAAATATTTTTATTTGTTTCTTTATTTTTTTAGTAACTACAGTAAAACAAGATTAAAATATTTGTTAAAACAGTAACAAACATTACTATAATAAAAAATATATTTTTATAAAAACACCCTACTACAAAACAAACCGCATGAAAAATTAAATCCTTAAAGCAACTTCTTTTTCTAAGTAATCACAAATTTCTTCTTTAGGACCATCTACATATTTCTATGGTCGGAATATTAAATAAAACCTTTTTTTACACTTGAAACGATTATGTAACAGCCTTTTCCATTCTCCAAAAATAGTCTGCAGTAATTTGTCAACATTTTTTTTTTCATTGTTGGGCCATGAGAAAGAGATAAGGGTATCTCCCTTGCTACGTTACAAAAAATACAATTTTAATTCGCCTATATATCTTATTAGACGTGGTAAATGTTCTTCAAACTTTACCAGCACGTTTGTATACGTGTCCAATAGTGGGAACTCGGAATTAATAAAAACCAAAATATTATGACAAGCCAAAACTGTTTCTTGCCTATATAAAGGGACATAACGGACCCCTGGAAATCACTTTGTTTAAATAACAAGATATAGCGTAATTTAATATTTTTTCAATATTGGGTTTCTAGATAAATTCTTAAAAAAACCCAATCATATTTGGCTTATTTAGTTTCCAGGTAGGACTTTGACACATTTGCTTTTTTTAAAACCCTGTATGTAATCAACTATTTTTTTTGGATAGCTTAACCTTGAACTAAGAAAAGGGACCTTGAATTAATGATAAAATCAACTGTTTACGAGAATAAATACAGTGGTTTTTTTAAAATTATAGGTGTTTTTATTTACGTCAAAGGTAATTTTTCCATTTTAAAAAAAACTTTATATGAACGTAGTCCAAAGTCTAACTTTTGAGATCAGGGGTAAAAATTTTTAACTTTTTATTTAATATTAAAAAAATTTGATATTTAATGAAATTTGAAAACATGTACTATGTTCAAGGAGGTTTTAGTACCACATTTTTTATTTGCTAAAATAGGCAGGTCAAATCTTTACGAACGCCACTGCGGAAATAAAAAAATGTGGTACACTAAAAAATTCTTCTGATACATAGAACAAATGCCAAATTTCATTAAAAAAAATCTAAAGTGGTATTACAGATATTAACATAAATGATTTATTTTTGAAAATTTTACCACCCTGTATCTCAAAAATTAGGATTTTGGGGACTACGTTCATATGAAATTTTTTTCTTAAAATGGCCCCAAAAAAATTTGTTTCCTAAATATTGACTAAAATTTAAAAATACCTATAATGTAAAAAAATTACCAACCTGATATTTTTTTTCTTGTAAACAGTTTTTTTTATCGTGTCAATAAAAAGTACCTTTTTTTTGTTTAGGTTAAAGCTATCCAAAAAAATTTTTCCTTTATCATACAGGGTTTTAAAAAAAATTGTTTTATTGTGAGAGCTACCCTCCTGGCAAACAAAAGGGGGCCCAAATATGATTTAATGGGTTCAAAGAAGATTTACCCTAGTAACCATCATACTAAAAAATTTTTAAAATTTACCCCAGATTTTAAAACTTATTTAAACAAAAACGGGGTCCTTTTACCTGTTCCCAAAGGGGGGGGTCAAGGAAAAAGTTTATGAGAACTTGTCATAATATTTTAGGTTTTTTATTCGATTCCGAGAGATTGCCCTTTCTGGGGCACCCTTTTAAAATTTTTTTCAAAATTTGGAGGATTTCAACTAAAAACATAACCAAATCATAAACTTACTTGAATAAAGAAAAGTTTTAAATACTCTGTATATAATTTTTAATATTATGTTTATTTTTAAGTTCAATGACGCTTTACCTTAAGGAAAATTGTTGTCTAGTAAATTCATTTTTTTTAAAACAATTGGGGAAAAATGCTCTTTTTTAAATCAAGAGATAGATCATTTCCTAGTTGCATTAACTACCTATTTAGCATTCAAAGTAAAATTTCGCACTAATTAAGACAATTCTCACCGTCTTGTGATCAGTTACTGAAAAGACGCTCCTTAACTTTTCACCAACAAACTGTTCACATAGAACATACAAAAAAAAGAAGCTGTTGCAAATGGTTTTTATGAAATTAACTTAAATTAACGTTTACCTTTAAAATTCATAAATTGAAAACCTTCCTTATTTTGATTTTGTGGGATTTATTTTCATTCACTTAAGGCGCGTTTACACCAAAGTTGACAACTAAAAAGTTACAACAAAAATTTTTTTGTGAAAAATAAATTGTCAACTAAAAAGGGTTTTTTTTAAATTAGACAAAAGTGGGAAAATTTTTTGTAGAAAACTTAAAGTTGCTCCCTTTCACATTATTTAGAGGAACAAAAAAAATTGTTGCCAAAAAATTAGCGCGAAAGGTTTAGGCAGTAGTTCTCCAGTTCTCCACTAGTTTTCTTCAAGTTGCTTGTGCAAAGATTGCAGCAACAAATCTTCCACTTTTAGTTGTCAACTTTTTTTAACTTTTTAAACAAAGTTGACAACTAAAAAAGGCAAAAAAGTTTTGGAAAACTAAAAGTTGCTTTTCTTAAATAA